>JASCZI010181296.1:40249-86516 GCA_036250425.1 Stylosanthes scabra | reverse complement strand
TCTTCTGTAAACTAGAGAGAAGACCAGTAGTCAAACTTGGCAAAATGAAGATACATGTTGTAGATTTAGAGAGGGGAAAAAGATTTTGATCCACGTAATAGTTTTTGAATAATCTATGGAAATACCTGTCTTAGCTTAGAGCCATTTATGATTTGAATATTGTGGATATAAACAACATTCTTTTTAGAAAGTTCCACTTCTAGATCTTGCAGTACAGACTGGAGAAGCTGTGCAAATTGTGCCTGGCCCAATTCTTCATCCCCATCCGCTCCATGTTTTCTCAACAAGTCATTGAGCTGAGGAAATTCTGCTCATTTATGTTAAAGATGTTAGTTTTATCTGAGTACACAGTTAATCAAACTGACTGCACAACCGGCAAATAAATTAGTTCACAATGTGATGAGTCATGCGCGTAAATAAATAAAGTCACAGACTCACAGCTATGATGCATAACATGTAGCTTACGAGCTTGAATACCCTCAACAATTTTGAGGGCTGAAAAAAAGAATCTATATAGATTTCTCAATTGTAAATACCCCCATGAGTCCATGACAATCCAAGGGATCACTTTTTATTATTTATTTACTATTATTATTGAAGTCTTCTAATTGTGGTAATGTTATGCAAAACAAACTCATGAGCATATGTCTGTTACAGATTATAGCATTATATTGCTTGTTCCTATCAATCTAACATAATTCAGACAATAATTTACGGAACTAAAAAGCAAAAATAAATTGATGAGATATTAGACGAATCAAAACATATATCATCAATATGCCAAATAGTGATCGGGTAATCTATAATAAAACTGGAAACAAGAACAATAAATAGGAAAACAAAAGGGGGAGGGGGATGAAAGCTAACCTGAGAAAGGAGGAACGCCCATCTCAACTCCCATCTGGGACAGCGCATTCTGAATTTGACTCTTGCTGATCTTTCCCTTATCTTCAACATCTAAATCGGTGAACAGATTTTCGGCTAACATAGCAAAATCATCCTCGTCCTCTAACAACAAATGGAGTGTACTTCCATCCAAGACCGATACAACAAGAGGATTATCTATACACAGAGACTTAGAATGTAAGCAGACTTTCTTTCAGTTTATTGAAATATGAAATTCTAGTACATAACAAAATTTCAACTATCCTGAATCGAATTCCCGATCATCCTTCCATCAAATTTGATCAGATAGAAAGCTCAGTTGCTTTCTGTTTTCTAGTATTATTCTTTATTATTTATTTTCTTCCCAAACGATACCAAAGGCATGGATCTGTTATGCAATTCCTATCATTTAGTTCAGTTGAACAAAATTTTGGATCGAGAACGCATGCATACCTTAATACTAAAAAATAACAGAAAATATTTTAATCAATTAGTTGATTCTTTTAGTTTAATTTGTTATAGCTTAGTTTGATGAGGATGAACACAGCACAAATTCACCTATAACAAATGCATCATCATCATCAGCATCAGCAGCATCAGCGGAAGAAGAATAAGAGGATATGACTATTGACTAACCTTTGAGTTCATCGGCGATCGCGGTTACGTAGTCTCTGAGAATCTGCGAGGCCTTTTCCTGGTCGAAGTCAGCTGAGAGGAAAGCATCGCGATCGGAGGCGGCGGGGAGGCGCGTGAGGGCGGTGGCGGTGAGAGGTTGGGGCAATGAGAGACCAAAGAGAGAAGCAGAGACTCTGGAATGAGCAATGTGGAGTAGGTGAGAACCTGATAGTCCGGAATGGAGGTCAGGCGGCGGCGGAAGGGTGAGATCGAGGGCCCTGAGATGCGTTCCGTCGAGAACTTGCAATGCTCCTCCGTCTGACATTTTTGGACTGCCAAGACTTTACGAAGCGATGGAAATGAAAAATCGTAATTGAATTGAATGCGTCTTTTGCGACTCTCTCTCACGCGAAGAAACCACTCTTCTTTCCAATTTCTTACTACTTTTCAACGACTTTTAATTTATTCTTTATTGTTTATTTGAAAGGTTTCGCTAACACTATTATTTATTATTAATATTGTTGAAAATTTGGAAATTTTTAAAGTATTGATGGTCAAGTAATAAAATTGTAATTTTTTTATGAATTTAATTTCGATAATCATTAGTAGTATAAAAAAGTTTATATATATATATATATATATATATATATATATAATCACATATTATCAATTATAAAAAATAATTAATTTTTAAATTTATTATTTCTAAAATCATATAAATGCATAAATATTATTGGATGACTATGTAAAGTCAATGTATCAAAATTCAACTCTTCTTTTATTGGGTAATACTAAAACAACAAAAAACATCAATTAAAATATAAGTGAATGTTTTTAGAATTATTATTGTTGAAAATTTGGAAATTTTATAGTATTGAAATATTAATTAAAATATAAATGAATGTTTTTGGATTTAATATTGTTGAAATTTTGGAAATTTAATTTTAATGGAATATTACTCAAGAGTCAAGACAAGACAAAGTAGTAGATTCTTAAGTTTTTATGGGGGCACAATAAGCTTGATTAGTATTTAGTACTACATATATACTTTTGGAATTCTTTCATTTTCCCTGCAGGCTTGCTTAAAATATTGGGTTTTTCGTTTTCTAAGTTATTCAATAACGACGTAATAATAATACCGTAATACTAAAATAAGGATTGTGTTTACTTGCAAGTTGCAACTCAATTAAATTTTCAAACTCATAGAAAGTTAGAAACAGAGAGGAGAAATTCCTTTGTTTTTTGGACACAAAGGAGAAATCCTTTATGAGCACATCATTTGCAAGGTAAGCAATTCTTCTTACTTTTGTGTTTATTTTCTTGCACAACAAACAAACAATTGTCTCGGACCTTCAATCTTTTTGCTATATATACACGTAGGCTGCATCTCTTTTTTTTTTTGGTGAAGGGGGCCGAAGCCCAAGTGAAAGAAAAAAAACTACATAGCAACTACACGGGGTAATCTAACCCCTCTGTCATCCTCTTTTAGAGTTCTAACAATTTTTGGGAATCACAGAACAAAAAACCTTTATCCTGCTCTAAGCTTAATTTGGCTAAGCAATTAGCTACTCTATTTCATTCTCTGAAAACTTGTGCAAAATAGACTCTCCCATCATTTTTTTTCAGCTAAAAAATTCTTCTAATTAGAGAGTTTAGGTGCCTTGCCAAATTCTTGTTTCCATTAAAGAGATTTACCGCAGAAGCTGCATTGCTCTCTATCACCACTCTCCTTAATCTCAAGTTCCAAGCCGTATTGAGGCCATCGTAAATTCCCCACAGCTCTGCCATAAATGCTGTGCAAACGCCCAGTCTGTGAGTAAAACCCGTTAGACAATGACCTCTGCTGTCCCCGATGACTCCGCCATAGCCCGCTCTACCAGGATTGCCCACTGAGGATCCATCTGTATTCAATTTCGTCCAGTCCTCAGGAGGAGGAAACCACTTGACCTCAATTTCGATCCTTCCCTTAAGCTTGTCCACCAGGTTAACTCTCTGGAATGCTCTTTTTGTTTCCTGTATCTGCTTAACTATTTCAAATTGAGTACTTTTTGGTCTGGAGTAGTTATTTTCATGTTGCTCTTTATTTCTCCAAATCCATAGTTTCCAACAAGTAGTTATGAATATGTCTTTCCAATCATGGTTGTTATCAATACCAAAATGCTGAGATAGATTAGCCGCAACCCACTCTTCCCAATTCATATGGAAAAAACGTTGACATGAGCTAGGTCTTAGGAAAAGCATCCAGACTGTTGAAGCTTTTTGGCAGTCTCTGAATGAGATCTTCTTGAGTACCCTGACAGTAGTTGCAGTCCCCTGTTCCTCCAAAAATTCTAGCTTTCCTTTGGTTAGTGAGTACTCTCTTATGCAATAAGGTGCACATGAACACTTTTGCCTTTTGAGGTCCTTTCCAAGACCATATGTGACACCAAACTGTGTTAGAAGGTTTAGGCCAGTTGCTAATGGCTTTGTATGTAGCCCCTACTGAGTAGTTTCCATCTTCAGAGAGCCCCCAACCTATTTTGTCATCCTCAAGGTGGTGTGGAGGGGGTGTCATTGCTGTGATTTTCTGAACTATGTGGTCAGGGAGGTTCTCCTTCAATAAGTTTAAATTCTACTCTCCTGAATCATTAGTCCACTCCCAAACCAAGCTTCCTTTATCAATGTCCTGTTTTAGAGCCATCTCCTGAAGCTGATTTTCCCCTTTCACCCACGTATCTTTCCAAAAATTGGTAGAAAGACCATTGCTTATGAGATGTATGGTGTTCTCCTCCATGAAAGGTTTGAGTTTTACCAACTCTCTCCATAGACATGAGAAAGCATTCTTAGACGCCATCATACTATTTAGATCACCTCTGTGGCAGTATTTATGCAGCAAAACCTCAGCCCTTAATTGTTTAGGATCTTTACTTAGACTCCAGAGAATCTTAGTGAGAAAGGCATCATTCATGGTTTCAAGTCTTCTAAATCCAAGGCCTCCTTCATGCTTTGGGAGGCAAAGGGTTTTCCAACCTATTAGGTGAATCTTCCTTTGGTGGGTTCATCCTCCCAAATGAATTGCCTTTGCAGCTTTTCGACTTGCAAGCATATTCCCTTAGGAATTCTCTCATGCTGCATTTGGTAATTGAGGATGGGGCTTATGCAAGATTTGGCAAGAGTTAATCTCCCTGCCAGAGATACGCACTTGTTCTTCCAACCTTTTAGCTTGCCGTGAACTTTATTCAAAACATCACCAAACTTGTCTTTGCCTCTTTTGTTGTTGATAATAGCAGTTCCCAAGTATCTCCCCAGCTCCTTTTGCTCTTTGAATCTACCTATATCCAAAATTTCTTCCCTGGTTCTGGCGTCTGTGCTCTTTGAAAAAATAATAGCAGTTTTCTCCTCATTGATTTTGAAACCCGAAGTTCTACAAAAAAATGTCCAGCGTGTGCTGAACCTTATGTAATTGAGTGGTAGAAGCCTCTGCAAAAAGTAAAAGATCATCAGCAAACATTAAGTGCGATATATGAGGTCCCGAGCTACCTACTCTGATGCGGGAGCATCTTAAAATGATAATATTATGTTTAATATTTAAGTTTGTGTGTTGATTAAATAAACATAGTTTAGCATGTATGTTATATGTTAGCTTATGTGTGTTATGAATTAGTCCCACATAGGCCAAGTCTTGAAGTTTCCCCCTCCCCTACTAATATAAATAAGCCCATGTACCCCTTATGTTGACATGTTGAGTTGAGTTGAGTTATATATAAATAAGCTTGGTGCTTATTTTCCTCTAGGCTCTTTTTAGAGTAAGAGGTACATCCTTGGCTTGGCCAACCAAGGTGGTTCTTGGCTAATTCCACCATAGTGGGGTTGTTAACCTCGCCAAGATTGGTGGTCCAAACGACGTCCCTGTGTCAGTTTGGTATCAGAGAAAGGTTGGGCCACCACCTTGCTTTAGTAAAATTTTATTTGGTTCGTGGGTACGGGTTCGGTGTGCTGCTCTTGCAGTCGGTACGCGTCGTCGTCAGTTGCGGAGGTCCGGGTAATATCATTCTTTTCTCTTTCTTCTTTTGGCGCCTTTTGCGGTAGTTATATTTGGTGGTTATCATTGTTGCATCATCATCATCATTGCATTCGCATCATCATCGGCGCATCATCATCATTGTGCATCATCAACATCATCGGCACATCATCATCATCATCCTCATCGTTGCATCATCATCATCGCATCTCCATTGGTGGATACGACATTGCTGTAGCACTCTTGTTGTCCCAACATAGTGCGAAATGGCTCCCAAGCATAGAAGTGCTCAAGAAATTGAAATGGAAGAACTACGCTGCCAAGTTAAGGAGTTGCAAGAACAATTAGCAAGATATGAAGTTGCTCAAAAAGATCGTCGCAGAATGAGCGATTGCAGTTCCTCCACTGAGGAAGAATATTCCAATCCTTTTTACGATTCCTCTTCCTTTGAGACTTGTCTACACATAAGACACGACATGGCAGCAAAACTCATTATAAAGCTAAAGACTTAGGAATTAAAGTTGATATTCCTGAGTTCGAAGGGAGGCTCCAACCAAATGATTTCATCGACTGGCTTTGCACAGTGGAGCGAGTGTTCGAGTTGAAGGATATTCCAGACGACAAACGTGTCAAGCTCGTAGCAATCAAGCTAAAAAAGCATGCATCTGTGTGGTGGGAGAATCTCAAGCGTCAGTGAAAAAGAGAAGGAAGAAGAAAGATCAAGACATGGGACAAAATGCGTCGTGAGCTCAAGCGCAAGTTCCTTCCTGAATATTACAAGCAAGATATCTTCATCAAATTCCACAATTTGAAGCAAAAGTCATTATCTGTAGAAGAATATACAATGGAATTTGAAGAGTTGCTTATGAAGTGTGACATTCACGAGCTTGAAGAACAAACCATTGCACGCTATCTTGGAGAATTGAACACAGATATTTCTGATGTGGTTCAACTACAACCATATTGGACCTTGGATGATGTCATTAGGCTTTCATTAAAGATTGAAAAAACAAAGAACACAAATGAGTAACCTTGAAACACCGAAGGACAAAGAAGTCATTCTCGAGGGTCAACAAGAAAAGAAGATAGAATCTTTTAAAACTTCACAAAGCAACAAGCCACATGGATCATCAAGCAAAAAGTGCTTCAAATGTCAAGGTATTGGACATATTGCTGCTGAGTGTCCAAACAGAAGGGGTGTCACTATTGTCGAGGAAACGACCAACGAAGAACCAACCAAGGAGCAAGAGGAGGAAAGTGAGATTGACTATGATGTTGAAGAAGTTCCGCCTGATTGTGGAGAAGCCTTAGTCGTCCATCGAAGTTTGAATACTGCAAGGATCACAGAAGATGAGAGTTGGAGACGCCACAACATCTTTCACACAAGATGCACTATTGAAGAGAAGGTCTGCAAGGTCATCATTGACTCTGACAGTTGTGAAAATGTTGTAGCAACTTATATGGTGGAGAGACTAAAGATTCCAACAGAAGAGCATCCTCATCCTTACCAACTTCATTGGCTGAAAAGGGACAATGAGATCAAAGTGACGAAATGTTGTCTTGTTCGATTCTCAATTAGGAGTAAGTATAAAGATAAAGTATGGTGTGACGTCATCCCGATGGACGCATGTCATTTGCTGTTAGGTCGTCCTTGGCAATATGATCGTCGTGCTATTCATGATGGTTTCAAAAATACATATTCTTTCATCAAGGATGGCAAGAAGATCGTATTAACTCCGTTACGATTTGTGGATGGCCAAAAGAATCAAGCGGAGCTATGTCTGTTCACATCCTTCGAGACCAAATGCACTTACCAATGTGATCCGTTACTACAAGCAGAGCCTTTTCTATCCCCGGGAGGATAATGCAGGAGCTCTTTCCAACCAAGGGAGAATGATGCGAGGGCATCTTAAAATGATAATATTATGATTAATATTTAAGTTTGTGTGTTGATTAAATAAGCATAGTTTAGCATGTATGTTATATTTAGCTTATGTATGTTATGAGTTAGTCCCACATAGGCCAAGTCTTGAAGTTTCCCCCCTCCACTACTAGTATAAATAAGCCCATGTACCCCTTATGTTGACATGTTAAATTGAGTTGAGTTATATATAAATAAGCTTGGTGCTTATTTTCCTCTAAGCTCTTTTTAGAGTAAGAGGTGCATCCTTGGCTTGGCCAACCAAGGTGGGTTCTTGGCTAATTCCACCATAGTGGGGTTGTTAACCTCGCCAAGATTGGTGGTCCAAACGACGTCCCGGCGTCATACTCTAATTGGATTCCAGTTTCCTTCATTAACTCTCTCTTCTATAAGGAGAGAGAGTTTATCCATACAAATGACAAACAAGTAAGGAGATATAGGATCTCCTTGTCTAATTCCCCTTTTGGGGGAAAACTCTTCAGTTTTACTTCCATTCCAAAGAACATTATAAGAAACAGAGTTGACACAATTCATAATAATCTTAATAATATTCTCCGGTAGTTTGAATTCATTGAGTCTGGTGCTAATGGAGTCCCAGTTGAGTCTGTCATAAGCCTTTTCGAAATCTATCTTGATTGCCATGTATTTCTTTCTCCCCTTCATTCTTTTCATTATATGCATAATTTCCTTCGCAATAATGATGTTGTCTTGAATTCTTCTTTCTGGAATAAAACTTGATTGGTGCACAGCTATCCTATCTTCCAAATGCGGTTTAATCCTTTTCACCAGGACTTTTGTTAGAATTTTATAGCTCACATTGCATAAAACAATAAGTCTGAACTGGTTAATGTATTTTGGGTTGCTGAGTTTAGGGATCAGTGCAATGAGGGTGGTATTAACTTGCTGGATCAAGGTGGGGTTATTCCAGCAAGACTACACAAAGTCACAGATCTTAATATTTCATTATGTCCAAGTTATTCTTGTAGATAAGTGCGGGAAACCGTCAATTCCTGGAGCTTTTAAAGATCCTATGCTCCAAACAGCTTTCTTAATCTCCATCTCATTTGGGGTGGCACTAAGCTTCCTGTAATCACAAGCATCAAAGTTAGGCTGGTGAAAGTTATTTATCTCAAAAGGAATTATACTAACCTCTTCTTGATAAAGAGTCTTGAAATAGTCAATGACATGAGCCTTCAACACCTTTTCATCCTCCAACCAAGATCCATTAGGATGTTTAAGCTTAAGGATACGATTTTTCCTTCTTCTAATTATAGCTTTTGTGTGGTAGAAGGTAGTATTTCTATCCCCATCTACAATCCATTGTTCGCGAGATTTTTGAAGTCAAAAAGCTTCTTCCTTGTTTAGGATTTCCTGAAGCTCATCATTTAGATTCTTTTTTAACTCATCAAGGAATTGACTCCTCCCATATCTAGGGCTCTTTTGGATACCAGCTAGCCTGTTCAAGATTCTTCATTTGGTCCTAAATATATTACCAAAGCAGTTTTTATTCCAAACGGTTAGGTCCTCCTTTAGATTGTGTAGAGCAGCCATGAGGTGATTAGGCTTCTCCCAACTCTTTTTAAGAGTGGAGTGGAAATCAGGGTGTAGAGTCCACATCGCTTCAAAACAAAAAGGCCTATTGTTTTGAGTTTTATTCTTCTCCGTAGTGATAAGAAGAGGGTGGTGATCCAAGTTCGTTCTGGGAAGCACCTCCACTATCGTCTCATGGAATCTAAGTCTCCAAGGGTGGTTAGCTAAGGCCCTATCCAACCTCTTGAAAACTCTGTCATGACCATCCCATTTCGGGCCATGCCAAGTGTATTTTGGGCCGATGGAACCGAGGTCAATTAGGCCACTATTATTAATCCAATTCAAGAAGGATATGCAAGCCCGATTGTCCACCGCAGCTCCACCCTTCTTTTCAGACCCTTCCTTGATCTCATTGAAATCCCAGCTAACATCTAATCACCAACAATGTTGTTAGCTATGTTTAAGAGCTTTGGCCAAAGAGATCTTCTGATTTTCTGGTGAGGACTGGCATAGACAGCTGTAAGAAACCACTCATTTTCACCATTCTCTTTGATTTTCACATGAATAAATTGGGGGTCAGAAATCTCAAGGTTAATAGTGAGGTCTGTTCTGTTCCAAACAATCCAAATACCTTCTGCATAACCTTGAGCTTCTTCCAAAATAGAGAAATCAAACCCAAGCTGGTGGATAACCCTTTTAGCATGGTCTCCACTGCACTTGGTTTCAATCAGGACCGCAATATCATGTTTATATTGTTTCATAATCTCTCTGAAGGTATTTCTGAAGGCCTTGCTCCCAGCTCCTCTAACATTCCAAAATAAACTAATCATTGTAAAAAAAAATATAAAACGATAAAGGAAACTAAAGCAAATTAAAGACAAGAAAATAAAACTAGCTAGGTAAGAAACACCTGGTTCTTAGTTAGGCTGCATATCAGTGTCCTTCATGTCACTGATCTGAGAAGTTCTGAAATCCACTCCCTCCACTAACCGTTCAATGAGGATTCTATTTGTTTCCTCAGTTTCCATTGGCATTAGCACACTCCTTTCATCATGATTAGGATCTGGTGGTCTACCTGCATTTGTCCCATATTGGTTTGAAGGTTCTATACACTCCTCCATGTTGGTGAGTTGTGTGTCTTCCCCTCAATCCAATTATCTTTGTGATGGACTGAAATCATTTCTGAACTGGTAGTTTTAGTTACTGAAGTCCTTGTTGTCTCTTTCTCAATGTTTTCCCCCAACTCCTTAGCTCTCTGTTTTGTTTGTACTTGTGTGATTGCTTGTGATTTTTGAATGCTATTATTTGCTTGAGATTTACCCACTCTGTGTTCTGTTTGTGTAACCTCTTTTCCTTTTTTCTTTGTGTTGATTTAAGGTGTTTTCTCTTTGTTTGCTGCTGTGCCTTGCTCTTCCACTCTCCTAGGATTGTTTTGTTTAGGCTCCTCTATGTGAAGAACCCCGTATCTGGAACTTCTCTCCACACCATTACTCATTCCCTTGCCTTTGCTAGTTTTTGGAATATTCTTGGTTGATTCTTCTTTCTGGTTCTTTTTGCCTTATTCTCCTGATTTTTGTTTTGCTGATTTTGCTCCTTGTTGTGCTCCTTGTCTTTATCCCCTCCTTGCTCCTTCTGGTTTTCTACCTTTTCGGTGTTGGAGAGCTTCAGAGGACAACTACTTTTGTCATGGTCTATCCTACCACAATTAAAACATATTTGATGTATTCCTTCATATTCCACTCTATACAATCTTCCCTTGATCTTATAGCTGCCCAGAAGAGGCTTTGTTAGGTCTACTTCCACACAAAGCCTTGTAAACTTCCCTCTACTAAGGTTACCTGTGTTGGAGTCCACCTTCACGGTACGACCTATCAAGTTACCTACTCTTCTCATAATAGTTCGGTTGTAAAGTTCAATGGGGAGGTCAGGTAATCTTACCCACGCTGTAACTTTATCAATGGTTGCCACGACCGGGTTGAAATTTGGCTCCCACATCCTCACCGTTAAATAGTGATCAAAGATTTTCCAAGGACCCTCTAGAAGGGCATAATCAAAATCCTCACTAGAATAGAACTTGACAAGGTAAAAATCTTCTCCAAGATCTATGACGTCCATCGCGCCCGCCCTCCTCCACATTGCTTCCAGTCTCCTTTTCATTGCGGCATATCCAATCCTCCTTCCAAGGAGTTTAACAATCAGAGTTTTCCACCAAGGTTTGCACAACCTTTGATCAGCTTCTTCAGAGATGACAATGTTGAACAACCCATCCTCATCCTTTTCCACCTTAATTTCCTGGTCCGAGTCATCCGCAAAGCCTTCAAAATCTGCCTCTATGTCGTCGTCTTCATCTTCTGACTCTTCTGAACCCTCCTCCTCCATGTTCTGATCTTCATCCGCTGGGTTTTTTGACGGGCCACTCTTCACTGCTTGGGAAAAGGTTTTTGCTATGGCCTAATCTGTGCATTCTGTAATAAAGTTATCTCTCATCCACTCTCCTTCTCTGGGAACAAGGCTGTCCTCCCCTGTGTAACCATCTCCTACCTTTCTGACTTTCTTTTTGCTTCGTTGCAAGAGATCCGCTTCTTCTTTCGATGTTTGGGACGTCTCCAGTGCGTCCTTCTGGCCTCCAGATGTGGCCATGGCCAAGGAAGTGGCAAGGAAAAAACACTCAGTGTACGAAGAGAAAACTTTCTTCTTTCTAACGGCTAGTTCGCTGCATCTCTCTTTTTATTATTTTTTTGACAACCCAAGCGGAATTCTTCAAATCCAACCCAATTACTCTTTCTTTTTTCAAAGTCCATTTGCTAATGTTCAAAAAATATTCCGTACACTAACATTTGACATTAAAATTCAATTAATCTTTTTTATAAGGGAGTTTTAGGATGAGGAGGCTCACATAAATATATATCTAATTTTATTTTAAATAAATAAATAAAAAAAAAAAAACACTCCATGCAATGATTATATCATTGCAATTTTCACCCTCTTCATTACTCAACCTCTTTTTCGTAGTAGTAGGTACTTTTTTATAAATCAGTTTGATGATTATTGAGAGTTCTTTATCTACAAATCAAAGAATTATTATTGGAACAACTAACATTCGACATTAACGTACGTTTTTTCCTCAAACCATTTGAGATTCACTAACAGTCATCGTCCTAGATGATTCGTCAATAGACGACGGAAAATCTTGTGTGTCATAAATCCTGTTCCGCTTTACATTCTCAAACTTGCCATCCCTATCCTCAGAGCAACACAAGGCAAATGCCTCTTCTCCATGCATGGCAATGTCACCACCCACTTCCAATGCATCAACCCTTAGTGGCACTATGCCCCTCACACCCAAGCATATCAAGCTCGTAATAATAACATTGAACATAACCACGAAAGCAATGGCTTCTAATTGGATCCACAACTGTTTCAAACCAGCATGGGCCGAACCATTTTGAAGCCCATAGAAGAGTCCAGTGTATTTCTCCCAATCAGGCACTCCATAGAAGAGACGACACAATTTAGGAACAGCAAATAATCCTGTCAGAATTCCTCCAAGAGTTCCGGTTATGGCATGTGTGTGGAATATGGCCATTGGATCATCTATTGTGTTTAGCAATTTGATCTTATGGTGAACCACCGTTAACGTGTACCACGGTACACTTCCGGAGATAAAGCCCATCAAAATTGCAGCCCAGCCTTGCACTATTCCTGCGGCTGGTGTAATGCAAACAAGGCCGGTGATCATGCCTTGAATGGCGCCAAACACGGTGGGCTTACCGGAATGGAAAGTGTCGAAAATGAGCCATGTGATGATGCTAGTTGCAGCGCAGACATGAGTGTTTAGGATTGCCAGAGATGCAACTGTGTTCACAGCGAACGGGCCTCCACCATTGAAGCCCGACCACCCCATCCAAACCAAGCCCGCACCTCCCAAGGCTACAATCATATTATTTGAATCCAATGTTACTTTCTCCTTCTCTTCTCTTGGACCCACCTAATTGAATTATCATATTGAAAACGTTTCCTATCATATTAAATAATTTAAAATCGAAAAGAGTGGGTTAAAATATAATCTTATACAACAATAATTAACAAAAATCCAACCATGAGATATTTTGTATTTTTAAGTTTTGAATGTTTTATTTATATTGTTGATTATTTAAAAAATAGTTACAAATTTTTCATTGACTTTTATTATGAACGTTAGTTAGTTAAGAAAGTTATATTTTTTTGGATTAATTTATTGATTAAAAAAATATTAATTACTTGTATTTTTCTAATCTCAAATTATAAACTAAAAAGCTAAAAAGTGTTTGAGAGTTAATAATTAAAAGTGATAATCAAAATAAATTAACATGAATGATTATTTCTCTTAAATGGTGTAATAATGTACCCAGAAAGCTGCGGTAATGGCGGCAACTCCGGCGGAGAGGTGAATAACAAAGCCACCAGCAAAGTCAATAACTCCACGCTTAGCTAACCAGCCATTAGGGCTCCAAATACTGAAAGCGGTGACGGTGTATGAAAAAGTGAGCCAGAGAGGAACAAACAACATCCATGCACGGATGTTCATTCTTCCAAGCAATGAACCACCAATCAGGACGAGAGTGATGGCCGCAAACACTCCTTGGAAGAACACCATGGTTGCCGTAGGTAACGCTCCCAGAAAGGCCTGCCCTAGAAGGAACTTCTCGTCCAACGCCGCCGCGGGCTTTCCCACGAAAAACACCCACTCTTCACCGAATGACATGCGGTAAGCCCAGGCGGCCCAGCAAAGGATGACGGCGGCAAAAGCATAGAAGGCCATGAAGGCGGAGTTGATGGCCCATGACTTGTTGACCATGCTTCCGTACAAGATGACTAGGCCCGGAATGGTTTGGAGGCCCACCATTGTTGCCGCCATGAGCTGCCACGCATTGTCTCCCTTGTTCATCCACTCAGGGCTCGCCTCGTCTCCCATCGCCACCTCCCTTCTTTCTATCTAATAATTAATTCATTAGTTACTAATTAACAACACTTATATATATGTGTAATCAACACTATTAGTTTCACTTTCATGCTAATTAATTTTGGTTTCTTGATGATATGTTTTTGCTGTGTTTGCATGAGTAGGACCGGAGGCCGGCTAGATGCGAGGTATATAGCTCCTTTTTATATTTGACCAGCCAAACTGGAAGTGACACGTGGCAGCCCAATGTTTGAGTTTTGCTTTTAAGGGTCTTGCACTTCCACTCCCACTCCAATAGTTATGAGGAGACAATTTTAAATTAATTAATTTTGTAATTAAAATTTTAAGGAGACTACTCACATATAAAAATAGTTTTACGTAAAAATAATTTATTATAAAAATAATAATTCTAGACGTATATTTATTTTACCAATTAAGTCTAATTAAGTCATTTATGTTTAATATGAATAGAAGATTATTTTTTATCAAATAGAAAATTTTGTATGTGCTAATTTTTTTTTACCGTTTGATATCGAAATTATTTTAATTTAGTATAAAAATAAATAATTTGGTTGGTCAAAATAGATTTATACCTAACATTTTGTTAATTTAATTAGCTACCTAATTTTAACAATAATTATACACAACCAAGTGATTTTTTCAACAAAGTTCAACCAAGTTCCTCTCTCACACGCGCTTTTCCCTCTTTTGTTATTGTGTTTTTTTTTTCTTCTCTTCAACACATTAAGAAGCGGAAGAGAACCATGATGACAACAGCGATGATAATGATCACGATGACAACGACAACAACGGCGGAGGAGGAGCAGCAGCAGCGGCAAGAGGTGAAGGAGGAGCAACAACAGCAGGAGAAAATTCGTTTCAGTTTTTATATGAAAATCCATTTCTGTTTTATATAAAAACTCGTTTCTGTTTTATATGAAAATTTGTTTTTGTTTTTTTCATGAATATTCAATTCAGTTTTTGATTATCAACATCAATAACAACAACAACAACAATAATAACAACAACAGAAACAACAACATAACGTGGAGGAGGAGGAGGAGGAGGAAGAAGAAGAAGAATGGAAAATGGGAGAAGAGGAAGAAGAAGAAGGTTATGAAGATGGTGGTGGCAGCAACAATCATGGCGGCAGCAACCATGGCGGCAAAATCGACGACAACGATAGCGGCGGTAGTAACAATGATGACGATGCAGTAGAAAGTAGAAGGATGAGGAAGATGAGGGGGAGGCGGAGGCAGAGAAACTGAGTTTACGTTTTTGTGGTTTTGAAATTTTGGGAAGTGAGTTTTGGGCGTGTAACAGACGTCTCGGGTGAGAGTGGGAGAAAAACACTTGGTTGGACTTGGTTTGGCTAAATGCTTGGATGCGTAGCATATTGTAATTTTAAATCTTGATGATGAACTAGTTTTTTTTTTTTTTAATCTTCATTATTATTGTGAACTTATACGATGGAGAGTTAATTAACTAAAGAGAGTTGATTAAAGGACCGTTCATTATTCGAGAATGCTACATTATTACAAGACAAATAATAATAAGTTATACACATTCTAACGTAACGCACAAGATAGAAGCGAAGTAATAAATAGCATCTTTTTTCTTAGTTGATTTAGTGCAACTTAGATAATATCGACAGATACCATCGCTTTAAAGCATGCCAAACCAATATCATCAATGACAGTTTGCAGGCCAAACCTTTTTTTTTACTCATTGTTTTTTAAGTCCCTGTACTGATTATAGTGACATACGTACTTATTCGAAAATCTTGATAGCTACACTTTAATTTTCCTACTAACTATATATACATACATCTCAAACATTGGCAAATGTGTCAACGATCTTAATAATGCTGCCCTATAGGTTAAACGAGATCTGATCTACATCAGTCTTGGGTTTAAATTTTTTTTTTTTAATATAGATGACTAATTTATGAAAAATGATCTTTAATTTATGCATGCCATAAGAAATAACTAGCAAGACCAAGTTTAAGAGGGGTACGTTGTTGATGACAAATTAAATCAGATAATGTTTCCATATACTTCTAGAAAGCTATACAAGGTTGGCAATTAGATGCTGGTGAAGTCTTTGATGAAGACACCTAAATTATCTTCTAGTGAGGATAGGTGTCTGATTAAATCTTGATCGTTAATTTATACTATTAAAATCTGATGTATAATTAATATTATTATTATGAGAGATACATTTCTAAATGTGGTAATATCCTCACTAGAAGACACTTAAATGTCTTTATAGTAAAATTTTCCTTAGATACTAATATATTGTTTATTAAATAGAAAATGTCATATAATTAATTAATCAAGACACCGACAATGCATGTGAACATTTATAAAAGAGAAAGTATTTGTAATCAATAATTATTTGAATAAAACGAGAATTTTTTCTTTTATAGCTTCTCTTTTTTTCTTTTTTTTTAATTCTCTTTTTTTTAACCGTTTTTTCTTCTTTTGAAACTATTGTTGGTGATTATTGGTTGTCAATTCACTCGTTACATGATTATTTATAAAATGATGATTAACGAGGAACAATTTAATTAATTAGTACATACATATACTCTAGTTAGCCAAGGGCTATAATAATATTGCATAATGCATATGCATGAAACCTGATATAGTGATATGTTATTTTTAATTTGTCCATTCCGTTACAACAGTTTCAAACGTAGACGTACTTTCAATCATAGTTTGATGCACCAGGCCAGGCGAATTGAGATCCAACAAATTTAATTAATTAAATGCCCCATTTTTGCATTTTTATTTCGTGACCTCAATTTTCAGTTTATTTTATATATCTCACATGCATATGTATTTATGTGATGAAAGAATGTAGCTAGCTATATTGCATCAATAATATGAACTCTTATAATAATATACAGGAATAGATTTTCTCAATACATTATTATGTGATGAAAAGAGTCAAATTAAATGGCAAATTGGCAATACATACATTGATGTATCTTACACTCTATGCACACATACATATATAGATACATCAATATCAATGTGTACTAGTATATCAGACATATACAATGGATGATCAACAACTTATCCAAAACAATTCTCTGATCTCTTTCCCTTGATTGCATTGCTTCTGCTAGTTTTGTCATAAACAACTAATCTAAAAAACTAACTTTTCTTTTTGTCAGGTAGATTGGACAACGGCCTCCAACATGGACTTATTATAAATTGAGTGTAGTTACCTTGTCTCGATCTCAAAAATTTAGGTTTTGAAGCATACCTCGTCACCACTAGAACCAATGGAGATTGGCGGATGAGATTAGAGTTTTTTTTTTTTACTCGGATGAGATTAGATTTGTCTCAAAACTAAACTAGTAAACTCAATTGGGTCAACATAAATCGTTCCTAATCCACTCACCAAGCCCAGCCCACTCTGAAATCCTTTTTCTTCATCACTTTCCTCACAACATCAACAACGTTATTAACATCAGAAACATGCATGCCAATATTGAAATTATTAGCTAAACTAGGGAGGCTAAAAAAATTGTAAAAATCTCCTTCTAAGTATAATGATGTAACATCATAATAAACTTTCTAAGTATCTTTTTCCTTTAAATATTAAATCAAAGAACAATAAATTATTTCTTCATGATAATGATTAGAAAGATGAACCAAGAAGATAAATTATTTCCCGTAAACATATTTTTTTGTTTAGTATATTAGGAAACTATTACCAGCTAATATATAATAATATATATAGATTGTGTTGGTTCACATTAATTCTTTCTCTATAACACCCTCTTCACATTATTTTGGTTATTTCCACATCAAAATTAAACCAAATCGTGGCTTCAACGAAGGAGAAGCAAAGACCAAGGAGCAGAAGGAAATTACGCTGGAATAACTTAAATAATCCCTTCTTCCTGTACAATCCAATTAATATGATATGATCCAAGAAGGTCATTTTTAATTTATAAATGAAAAAAAAAAACACAAAATATAATGGCATCAAAGGTAAAACGTGACATTTATAAATGAAAAAGCAAAGCTGAGTTATTTCAGAAAGTTTAAGATACTACTAGCTAAAATAAGATCTGTAATTTAATTTCTTAAATTTAATGTTCGGAAATCTAGACGCTCTAATAATAATTAATTTAGTTATATTTATTCAAAAAGCTAAGTTAGATACCTTTTTTTAGGAAGAATAATACACATGCATTTCAATGAATGTTACAGTAATGAAGACTGATGAAAAAAAAAACATATATTATGAGAATGATTTTGTTATGTAAGAAATGAGAAGGTAAATCTCAGTTATACAATTCAAAATAAACGGTTAAGATTTAATTTATTACTTAAGAAAATTAACAAATTAAAATATTTATAGTATTGAAAAAAAGAGAAACTAATTGAAGGAGTAGACAAAGAAAGAGAAACACATAGCATATCTAAATTGAATGCATTCACATGAATTGAATGGCTCCAATTAATAGAGCATCATTACTATTATCGTTGAAAACAATTTGATGCATTATTATTAGAAAAAGGAAGCCAGGTAGGGAACAATTATTCCCAGTTTTTACATACATCAGTTTATTATTTCTTTAATTTAGATCTGGAGAGAGTAACAAAATTAAAAGGGAAAAGGATTGCTCTTCTAATTCATAACAAGAATGATAATAATAATAAGAGCACACACGCACCTGATGAATACACATGAATTAATCCTGCAAATTCTTGAGCCGTTCAGATCGGAAACCATGGACAGCGACAACGCATAATATGAAATCTTATCTACTTATCCATCATCCATAAGACCATATATATCAAGAATTTAAAGAAAGAAATTAGAATAAAAGAAACAAACCAGATTTTTCTAGGGTTTTGATTGCATCATCATGAGAAGGGGGAAGAAGAAGTAATAATTAGGGTTTATATATATAGATATAGATATGGTACAATTGCAACAGGTGAAGCTCCCACATGATCTGATCTTGCCACCAAAAAACACATAATAATAATAATAATAATAATAATTAAGAAGGTAATAAGTTCAGATCATGCTGGCAGCTTTAACTGCAGCAGGTGCACCTGCAGATTCGTGAAGAAATTAAGCGGTGGTGGTTATCTTCTTTTCTTAGCTTGAGGTTCTAACTAGGGATAACACTTGCTGGGACCTTGGAGCATCTCATACATATATGGTACTCTCTTCTTATTCCTTTTTTCTCTTATTTATTTTTTTGTCCCTCTTTTAATTTTTATTACTATTACTATTATCAATTTAGGGCTCCCGGCTAGAGACTTGGACCATCTCTCTCTCTCTCTAATTCCAAAAAGCAGCTAGTTTTTGCTGTCTCTCCTGTCATTTCTTTTGTCTCATTTATACATACATTAAGATAGATCGCTGTCTCTCTCTTTCTCTTCTCTCTCTATATTTTGTTTTGGAAATTTTTGCATGTTTAATTACACAATTTTATTATCCGTATAAAACTTCTTTATATTAATATGATAATATGTGAAAATTAAATTATCAATTTAATGTATCAAAAAATTGGGTGGTTTTATTGCTAAATATAAAAATGTGTTTAAAATATGATATAATATAGATATAATATTTATGAAAAAATTAATCTACATATACCACTATATATTTTCGTATATTTTATTTTTAACACGGAAAAATGTAAATATAAGAAAAAAAATAAAATTGTTGTTCTAATATTTATATTTTACTGTGTTAAAAATGAGATATATAAAAATATATAATGATACATATATGTACGGAATATAGTAACAAGTATAAGTATAAAAGTAACTAGTGTAAATGTAAATTATGTGATTTATGTGTCTAAATATATTTATAGGGCAAAATTAATATATATTAGGATGAAAATGTAGCATTAATCTTTTGTTTTATTTTTCTTTAAAAAATTTGTTGCCTATGAGTAGGAGCATCTACCCTATTGATAGATATACCTAATCCCTGCTGCATGTATTGTTGTGCTATAAAAATAATCTATTGATTTTGAAATAACTCAATTCCAGAATAACAAATTAAAGTAGTCAATTTATATGAAATAGGCCAAATAAAAATGAGTTGGATATTATATAAAAAATAAACCATATACAGAGATATACATTAGATGCTGAAAAGTAAAACAAAGAAGGAGCAAAGGAAAAATTAAAGATGCATGCATGTGGTCCAATAGTTGTAACGAATTTAAAAATATCACGCTCACTCCACCAAACGAAAAAACTACTCTATAATTTATGACTATTATTATTCTAGACTAGATATATCCCAAGTGAGCTTTTATAACTTTTTAGACTTTTAGTTGAATCAACCTTTCATGCTTTAATTTTAACAACTTTATCTTTTATTATACCTTGTATGTGAGAAGAAATACGTATGTGTTCTAATATTTTTAACATATATATATATATATTAAAAATGGATCAAATATAATTAAAAATGTGATATTATTGTATTTTTAGCGTTGATTTTAATTATATATATATTATAATTTAAATCAATTAATATCAATGATTAAAAATTCAAAAATAAAAAATTTCCAATTATATCCGATCCATTATTTTCTATACAGTATATACACGTCCGTGTTGTTGCATGTAAGGTAGGCATAAACGAAAATGAACCACGCATATAGCATGTGTCGATGCGAGCAATGAGAAGTAGTGGTACCCTATATAGTAGGGGACCATTTTGCAATTTGCACTTTTTTATGCACAGGTTCGATCAAATCAGTTCAGTTCATGTGCCATGAGCTTCACACAATTAAAAGGGGAAATAAATAATGATGGAAATTGGAAACAATATCATAACCTTTATTACTGGCGATAAAATTTAGTTTCAACCTCAGCCACTGTATATCATATTATGAAAAATGTTAATTATATTATAAACTGTAAAAAAGTTTGATTACTCATGCTACAAAATATTTGATTATTTTGGTGATTCATTAATTTATTAAAAAATTCCTGTGAAATAACATGTACATAAAAATATGTAATGACTTATTTTTGTTGTTCATCGAATATTTTTTATACAAAATAAATTATCTAATAGCAAAAGGACTAACCAGATCTAATAGCAAAAGGATTTAGATTTGGTGTTTTTAGATTTTTTATGACTAAATATGGTGTTTTTAGATTTGAATCTTATTAATATATAGTTATTTTTTTGAAGTAAAAAAGTTGGCACAGTAGAAAAATATTCATAACATGTGAATCTTAATATTTTAATTTTGAAGATTAATTATGGTAAGATATTTTGAATTTAAATAAGTTATTATGATATGCTCCATTAATTTAGAATCTTAGGTATTATTATTAGGATTCTCTTTATCTATAAATAACTATACGTTGTAACTTATTTGATCATCAATCTTATACACAAATCTTTTTTCATTGTGTACTCTCTCCCTTTTTTATATTATTTAAATCCAAAATATCTTAACAAATTAAATATTCACTTTTCTACTTTAAATCTCATCATGTGTTAACATTAAAATACAATGAAAAACACTACCTATCTAAACAAATGATGAAACTCCTCTAAATTAATTAAAGTGAAGTTATTAATGATTTGAGAAAGTAAAAGTGACTCGCACAAAAATTACAAATTCATGATTAAAATATTACCTTTTTATTACTTTTCACCTTATTTTGATTTTAGAGGATCTACTCCCTGTGGATCTATAAAATTAAACCCCCACATGCTATAATACATATTCTTGTTGTTCGTTGTGGATAGAGCCTTCAGAGTAATGATAGGTAGGCAATCGCCTATCATTTTAATACGATTATTTATCAATTAGAATAAAATTATATAAATCATGGAGATAATTAAGAGAAAAAAATCCCTAAAAATGACAAAAGAGAGAAACTAAGATTCTAATTCATTCCATTCTAAATTTAACTAAATTATTAGTATATATAATTTCCTAATGCGAGTAATGCTACGTAACTAACGTTAGGGAATCAATAAGGAGTTAATGAGTATAATTAGAGAAATAATAGGTGGTAAAATTAAAAAAAAAGAAAAAATTAATATTTACTTCTTATTATCTCCTTAATATTTGACTACTAAGACTTTCTCAAATCATATATATATTAGAGCTTTGCCTTTGATTAATGTTTCAATATCGAGAAATCTTTGTTATTCTTCAGTGTTGTGAGCAATCTAAAGATGAAACCACCTTTCATAGATTATACTTTTTTCCCGATGTGATATAATAGATGAACAATAATTGAAATTTTTCATCAAATTGTTTTCTATGCTAAAAAACTTAATGAAAGTATCATTTGATATGATTAAATACCAGTTAAGAACAAGAATTATAAGATATAAGTAAAAAATTAAGAGAGAAAATTCCTAAAATTAAATCTAAACAGAGAAATCTATATTCATTTCATTTTCAACTTAACCAAACTATTACTTCACACTCCTATAACATAGCTTAATTAATCGTATAAATGGGCCTAGCTCACTAATAATTCTAATATTTTTTAATATAAATAACGTCTGTAATTATATATTTATGTCATCTAATATTATGTATTTAATTAAATAATAATGTATAAATAAAAAAATAAAATAAAAAATTATAACTAATTATAGTTATCAACTTTTTTTTTTGCTATGCGAGAAGCTAGAGTGTTAAAATGTGTTACTTAAATCCACCGCGCTAACTTATTTATCTAGCTTAAACGGATGGATTTTTATTTATAAAATTAAACTCGTGAAAACCAGATGTTAAATAAAAGGTTTGTGTATTAATTTCAATTTTTGTGAATATTTCGATAAAAATTTAAGCTAATGCAATTTAAATTTGGCATCCCTTCGGGTTATCATCTCTCTTTCGTTTTCAAATTCTTGTTCCACGAAATTATATATAAGAACATAAATTATCAATAAAAAATGATAAAAATATATACAAAGAAGATATCATCATAATAAATTTAATTTTAATATAACGATAATATAAAAATTTTACTTAATCATTATATTAAATGATTGGATCAGATGTAAAATTGTTTTGAAAGTTAATAATACATCAAAATTAATTTTTTTAATGCAAAACATAACATAAATAGGCCAACATTCAGATTAAAACATCGTGCCACCAAATTATTTTTAGCTAGACTGATGACTAGATGCATGTTGACTGTTGAGTTTGGTGAGTACACGTGCCACCAATAATCATGAGATTTTGAGTTAAGAAAATAAGTTGAACCATTCCCGGGAAGAAAATCTTCGCATATATATATTCCATGCATCACGACGATTTATTTCATAAAAAATGGCAGAAGCGCAGCGCAGAGAATCCCTACTCGCGTCAACCTTGGCTCCCAAGGCCTTGTGGTAACCTTACTTATTACTTACTTATATGCATGCGTGGATGCCAATGCCAATATTTGTAGCCTCAATTATATAGGGTGTGCATGCATATATAAGATCAAATCCGAATATCCGCAATAGAATTCGCAATTTGATCAGAAAATTGCGGGTTTGATCCGATCTACACAAATGCTGCAGTATCGAATTGTGGATAGGGATATGCATACATATTCAATATGTGGATTCACATCTTTAAATAAATAAATAGATAAAAATGAAAAATATGATTATAAATTTATGTTTATTGTTGAGTTGTTAAATTTTTTAATATTTGAAAATATAAATGTTTATATTGTCATCAAGAAAATACGTTGCATTGTTATATTTTTTTGTTAAAGTTTATTGAATAATGAGAAAATAAATTTATTGAATATATTCACAATATGATCCGATCTGATATGCAAATGTGCAAATTAGATCCGATATAAAAACTAAAAATGCGAATTTCATATCCGATCCGTTCTGATGAAAAATATACGGATCAAATCAAAAAATTAACCATATCCAATTCCTAATACCCTAATTTACAACATTCAAATGACTACCAAGGTCAAGAACAAGTCTATATAGGTAACAGGACAGGTATATCAATTTCTCATATTGGAAGTTCTGTTTTACAGCATTTACCTACATCTAAAAGATACTTATTATATGATTTATTGCATGTTCCAGCAATAGCACATAATCTTATTAGAGTTTTTCGTTTTTCTAGAGATAATAATGTATATTTTTGCTTCTGGCCTGACTTCTATTTGGTGAAATCTCAGGCTACACATCAAATTCTACTCAAGGGAATAGCTATTAAGGGCATGTATAGATTTGAAAGGGTGGACATCCCAAAACTAAGTTCTGTGCATGTTAATCCTACTGTACTAAGTACTGTTTGCTTAGATTTTTCTCTTTACCATAAGCGACTTGGTCATCCAAGTGCTAAAATTGTAGAAACTATTTTGAAAAATTACTCATTACCATTGAATAAAATTGATTCTAATAATTATGTTTGTGAATTCTGTTCCATGGCTAAATCTCATAAATTGACGTATTCTTTATCTAATTCTGCATATCATGAACCTCTTAACTTAGTTGTTTCAGATGTTTGGGGACCAGCCCCTGTTACATGTCGATCAGAAATGCGATATTATGTCTCATTCATTGATGTTTACTCAAGGCATACTACTATTTACCTTATTAAACATAAATCTAAAGTTTTTAATGCCTTTAAGTCTTATAAAGTATATATGGAAAAACAATTTGGTTTTCCTCTAAAGGTTTTTCAGACTGATAATGATAAGGAATACTTATCTAAGAATTTTAGTGATTATTTAAAGGCTGAAGGTATACATCACAGGTTATCGTGTCCTTATACACCAGAATAGAATGGATTAGCTGAACGAAAACATAGACATATGGTTGAAACAGCTCTAGCCCTATTGGCCACGGCTTCTCTACCCCTATACCTATGGGATGAAGCATTTATTACAGCAGTTCACTTAATAAATAGACTACCTTCAGCTGTTACTTACAACAAATCTCCTTATGAAATCTTGTATAAATGTTCACCTGATTATACTTTTTTCCATGTGTTTGGTTGTTTATGTTATCCTCATGTAAGACCTTACACCAAACATAAATTGGAGTATAGATCACAGCCATGTGTTTTTATTGGCTATTTTAACCAATATAAGGGATATAAATGCTTAACCAAATCTGGAAAAATAATAATAACTAGAGACGTGGTGTTTGATGAATCTAAATTTCCCTCATCTACTTGTTTTGACGTTGATAACTCTATTACTTCCACTAACATGTCTACTGTCGAGTTTTCCCCTAGTATTGCAGCTATGCCTCCTTCCTCCATTAATCCTAATGCACAGATTCCTACTTGCACAAACTCCTCCACCACAACTGAACTTATACCCACACATTCTACACTTAACATCAACCAACCTGAAGCTCTTAACTCCACTACTCCATCACCCATATCAATTACTGGGATAGAAATCACATTACCCCTGCCACCCCAACCGGCTCACACACAACAACAGCACACCAACAACACTCACTCAATGGTAACTAGATCCAAGAAAGGTAATATTAAATCTAAAGTTCTATAGGTAACTCAAACTAATTTCTCTACTGACTCTCAATTACTACCTAAGTCTGTAAATCAGGCCCTACAATGCAGTAAGTCGAAGGATGCTATGCTAACAGAATATAAAGCATTATTGTATCATAGGACTTGGACTCTAGTTGAACCACCACAAAATGAAAAAATCATAAGTAGTAAGTGGGTTTTCGCTTCGAAAAGAAATGCAAAAGGTGAAGTTATAAGGTATAAAGTTAGGCTAGTGGCTAGACGTTTTGTTCAAACCGCCGAGGTAGATTATAATCAAGTTTTTTCACCAGTCATTAAACCGGTAACTATTAGAATTATCTTGACATTAGCTCTTTCAAAATGTTGGATTATTAAGTAATTTGATTTTCACAATGCCTTCTTAAACGACAATCTTAAGGAAACTGTGTATATGATACAACCCCAAGGGTTAACCCATGGTAACCCAAATTTGGTATGTAAGTTGAACAAACCCATTTATGGCCTTAAACATGCCCCTAGGGCCTGATATCTTACTATTACAGCCATATTGCAATCTTTGGGATTCTAAGTGACAAAATCTGACACTTCTTTATTTACAAGATTTACTTCAAGTTCCGTGATTTATATTTTAATTTATGTGGATGATATGTTAGTGACAGGTGACAACGAGGATGAAATTAAACAAGTTTTAAATAAAATACATTCTTTTTTTCTGTTAAAAGATTTGGAAAATTTGAATTTTTTTCTTGGAATTGAAGCTATTCATCATTCAGACAAGTTAATTTCTCTTAACCAATCAAAGTACATACAAAACTTGCTCATTCGTGCAGGAATGCAAAATAGCAAGTCTGTATCTACTCCAATGCTTAGTTCTGAGAAATTGATTTCTAATACTACAACCCCCACAATATATTTTTTTGAAAAACAATTATGCTAGATAACCAATAAAAATTCAGCCAGCCAATATGTTTTATTTCTTTATATTTCGGATATTCTGCTTTTAAGTTTCGAATGTTCTATTTCTAAAAAAATATAAAGTTGGCTGATGTTGCTTTAGGTTTTGGATGTTCTATAGCTTCCATTGTGGATGTTCTATAAACGTTAATTTCAAATTTTCTATGTTTTATTGGCTAATTTGTTGGTTAGAAAATTATTGGTTATTTATACTTTTCCTTTTACAATTTATAATATCTGAATAACTTTGGTGTATGGAATAGATGGGTGAACTTAAGAAGCTGGTTGAGGAGGGGAAAGTGAAGTATATAGGGTTGTCTGAGGCTAGCCCTGATACTATAAGGAGAGCTCATGCAGTTCATCCTATTACAGCGCTTCAAATGGAGTGGTCTCTTTGGACTCGCGACATCGAGGACGAAATAGTCCCTCTTTGCAGGTTACTTTTAGCAGAACATAGTGAACAATCTTTTTTAAGGTATCAGCTACTTGAAAGTACATGTCTTTGTGAATACAGGGAACTTGGTATTGGAATTGTGCCTTATAGCCCTCTTGGCCGTGGCTTTTTTGGTGGCAAGGGAGTTGTGGAAACTGTGCCTTCTGTTAGCTACTTGGTACCATATCTCATCACTATGCTTTATTTAGTTACATAGCATCAAATTTTTTGTTATTGGGATTTCGCAAAATTAATAAACAGCAAGGAACTAGTTTGTAAGTTTAAATTCAACCAACATCCATGTTCTTTCTCTAATTTGAAGTTAGCCATCAAGAGTAAAAATATCATATAGACTTGATTCTGCAACAAGAAAAATGGCAAAGATGGATTCTGATGTGATTGTATGATTGCTGGTTATTTATTTCACATTTTAGAGCGGTCATCCCCGGTTCCAAGCAGAGAACATAGAGAAGAACAAGAAGATATATGAGAGAATTGAAAGCCTTGCAAAGAAGCATCATTGCACTACTCCTCAGTTGGCATTAGCTTGGGTACTCCACCAAGGCAATGATGTTGTGCCTATTCCTGGTATGGATTCATATGTTCAATAATTTGGACTGAAACTTGTTGTGGTGATGATATATATATGTTGATGGAGGTAGAGTTTTACAGGAACTACTAAAATCAAGAACCTGGATCAAAACATTGGTGCCTTGTCGGTGAAACTTAATGAGGAGGACCTAAGGGAAATTTCAGAAGTAGTTCCAATTAATGATGTAGCAGGAGTTCGGTTCTTAACTGAAACGCATGCAAAAGCTTCTTGGAAGTTTGCCAACACACCTCCAAATGATTCAAGTGACTCAAGTTGAAGCACAAAGGGTAATGGTGCATCTAGCAATGCATGATCCTGATGTATAATATAGAATGATAATAGTCCAAGTCTATTGTAGTTGGTTGGCTGTCTCAGTTTTATGTGTAATGCAGGTTTATGTTGTAACAAAACTTAGTATAAAATAAGACTTTCCTTTATTATCCATGCATGTTAGCTGCTATAAATGAAGTTATTAGAGTGGCATCTTAATTTTTCTTATATATCAAATTATAAGAAAGAGACACCGCAGCACTATGCCACTGTCCGTCATTCATATTTATGGAATTCTGAATGTTTGGTGACGTTAGCAGTGACGATTGAGATCCAGATCTTTTGTTATAGAATATAGATTTCAAATGACAGAGTAATATCCAATATATGTGTGGAGTAAAGTAAAGTATTTGTCCATTGAATACATGAGTGCCCAGATTCCTGGAGTCAAACTTGGAACTCATATTGTATCTGTGTTACTCTATCATATCTGTATTTTTTATTTGACAACTCCTAATTTTAGGTGGAGAAATTTTAGCTGTCTCCACTTATACACTACTCACACGTTCACATTCTATAGGTTTTTTTCACAATTGGAAATAGAACTCTAAGTTAAGGCCTTAGCTGCTATCATATCAGTATCTAAATCTAATTCAATTTCTCTTCTTTTATTTATTTATTTAAAGGGATCATTCTGTTTGTCGTAACTCATAAGAGTTTGTGTAATAGACGGGTGAACTTAAGAAATTCGTTGAAGAGGGGAAAGTGAAGTATATATGATCTGATATGATTTGATGTTAACCCAAAGATCGATCAATCTAGATATTGTTTTTCCAAACAAAAACATAATTAAATAAAAATCCAGCCAACAATTTAAATTAGATTTCTTTCTAAAAAATATAAAGTTAGCTGATTGTTAGTTGTTATAGGGTTCAGATATTCTATGCTAATAGTGATTACAGATGTTCTATTTTTTGTTAGCTGACATATTAGTTAGAGAAATTTTGGTTTTTCTTTCAATGTTTGGGAACTTACTATTTATTTTGTTTTTGGACTTGGGGGACTTACTATCTTCAAATGGATATTAATACAAAAAAGTCTTCAAACGGGTTAGGCCAAAACTGCTAATGAATCATGTGTATTTCTTCAAACAAAATGAACTGTTAGTCGAAAAGAAAAAAACAAAACAAAATTCACTGGCCATTGAGAGTTGAAAGAAAGATGAAGCTTTCCGCTTTCGTGGAGAAGATATTTGTCTATATATATACACATGTATCCACCCTCGATCATCACGTAAATTATAGAGGAGTGAGGAGTGATCATAATAATAATAATAATAATAATAATGGCTGAAGAAAAGAGTGAGAGCATAATCCACATTCCTCGAGTCAACCTTGGTTCCCAAGGCCTTCAAGTTTCTTTCTTTCCTTTTACTTTATCCATTTGACCATTTATATCTATGCACTCCAATTCCTTATTATTATTATTATTCAAATTCTCTTTTTATTGATACACAGGTTTCAAAGCTGGGGTTTGGGTGTATGGGCCTCTCTGGAAGTTACAACGATCCTCTCCCTGAACAAGAAGCCATATCAGTTATCAACCATGCTTTCACTAATGGCATCACTTTCTTCGATACTTCTGATGTCTATGGTTCTAATCATTCTAACGAACTCTTGCTCGCCAAGGTACTACTAACTTGTCACTAATCACCTGCAAATTGTTCTGCTGCTGATTAATGAATTTCCTTCTTCACCACCAACCAGGCTCTGAAGCAATTGCCTAGGCACAACATACAGCTAGCAACCAAATTTGGCATTTCAAGACCAGGCACCTCTGGCTTGGAGGTCAAGGGTACCCCACAATATGTGCGCTCATGTTGTGAAGCCAGCTTGAAACGTCTTGATGTTGAATATATCGATCTCTATTATCAGCACAAAGTCGACACATCAGTACCTATAGAACAAACAGTATGTGATCATCTATTTATCTGCCTTATCTCACTTGATACAATCTCATATCTGAATAATGGCTTTGGTTTATGGAATAGATGGGTGAACTTAAGAAGCTGGTTGAGGAGGGAAAAGTGAAGTATATAGGGCTGTCTGAGGCTAGTCCTGATACTATAAGGAGAGCGCATGCAGTTCATCCTATTACAGCACTTCAAATGGAGTGGTCTCTTTGGACTCGCGATATCGAGGACGAAATCGTCCCTCTTTGCAGGTTACTTTTAGTAGATTAGAACATATCTGAACAATCTTTTTAAGATATCAGTTACTTGAAAGTATATGTCTTTGTATATTACAGGGAACTTGGTATTGGAATTGTGCCTTATAGCCCTCTTGGCCGTGGCTTTTTTGGCGGCAAGGGAGTTGTCGAAACTCTGCCTTCTGCTAGCTTCTTGGTACCATATTTGATCACTATGCTTTATTTTGTTACATAGCATCAAATTTGTTATTGGGATTTGGCAAATTAATAAACAACAAGGAATAATTCTTAATCCTGGACGGGTTATTGAACTAGTTTGTGAGTTTAAATTCGACTGTCATCCATGTTCTTTCTCTAATTTGAAGTTAGCTATCAAGAGTAAAAATATCATAGACTTGATTTTGCAACAAGAAGAATGGCAAAGATGAATTCTGATGTGATTGTCTGATTGCTTGTTTGTTTCACGTTTTAGAGTGGTCATCCCCGGTACCAAGCAGAGAACATGGAGAAGAACAAGAAGATATATGAGAGAATAGAAAGCCTTGCAAAGAAGCATCATTGCACTACTCCTCAGTTGGCATTAGCTTGGGTACTCCACCAAGGCAATGATGTTGTGCCTATTCCTGGTATGGATTCGTATGTTTAATAATTTGGATTGAAACTTGTTGTGGTGATGATATATATATGTTGATGGAGGTAGAGTTTTACAGGAACTACTAAAATCAAGAACTTGGATCAAAACATAGGTGCCTTATGGGTGAAACTTAGTGAGGAGGACCTAAGGGAAATTTCTGAAGCAGTTCCAATTGATGATGTAGCAGGAGGTCGGTACTTAACTGAAAGGCATGCAAAAGCTTCTTGGAAGTTTGCCAACACACCTCCAAATGATTCAAGTGCCTCAACTTGAAGCATCTACAGTAGGGAACACAAAATTATGAATAAAGGGTAATGCTACATCTACCAATGCATGATCCTGATGTATAATAACTTGTTTTTTTGGAAAATGTTTGAATGTGAATTCCTTGAAAATATAGAATGATAATAGTCCAAGTCTCTGTGTAATACTGGTTTGTGATGTAACAAAACTTTGTATAATAATAAGACTTTCCTTTATTATTCATGCTATCAATAAGGTTCAGAAGTTATTCGTCGATATAGATGTAAATTAATAAAAATATAAAAAATTTATTTATAATACAAATTTTATCCTTACATATCATAAAAATTAATGTAAAAATATGGAGGTGAATCCACACACATCTCTAATAAAATTTATATCCTTATCATTTATACATGATTAGATAAGCTTGATAAAAATTATTAGTTATTAGCGTGGTATTTAAGTTTTTCTTAATTATCCAATTATAAATCACGATAAAGCAGAAACAGAAAAGAGACAGCACACTATCTGTCATTCTTATTTATGTACGTTATCAGTGACGATTGAGGTGCAGACTTTTGGTCTTAGATTTCAAATGAGAGAGTAATATCCAATATATGTGTGGACTAAAGTAATGTATTTGTCCATAGAATAGATGAGTGTGCAGTCAAACTTGGAACTCAAGGCCTTGTGGCTTGTAGTACTTCCTTAGATATTACTCTATCATACATGTATCTAACTCTAAATGGATTTTTTATTGGAAAATATAAATCTTTTATTAGACGTGGATCAACTAATTAAATTGATGCCAAGTCCAAACATATATATATATATATATATTGGGCGACGAGTTGGCGCAAAGCGCATCTGGTGTAGTGGTATCATAGTACCCTCCCACGGTACTGACCGGGGTTCGATTCCCCGGATGCGCATTTCTTTGTTTAACTTTTCTATAAAGTGTTTTATATTTTTAATATTTTAAGTTGATATGTCATTATGGCCTCTATAACAATGATTTGGCACCTTAATATCGCAAAACAATTAATATTGGTGTACACATGGGAAAGGATTGGTGTACACCTACCAAAACCGATCTCAAAATAGTTAGGTTCACCAACCATATTAACACGTGGCGGATCTCAGCTACAATCATAAACCAACTTTGTCCAAACACTCTAATTATTGCCTTGTTGGAGAATGTTATTTGATTAAATATTAGTATTAGTATTAGCATTTAGATTTACATTTTAATATAACAAGTCACTGTAGAATTGTGGTAGGTAGGGAGTAGTTTCATATTCTGAAATCTGAATAGAAGGTGCAACTGAAACAAAGAAAAACAAAAATGGCAGAAATTCCTAGAGTCAAGCTTGGACACCAGGGTCTTGAGGTATCTATCTACATTGTTTCATTCATTTCACTTCACTGAAGTAGGAGTATTCTGAACTTGCTTAATATTTATGCTTACTTTTGATTTGATCATATGATAATGATAGGTTTCTAAGATAGGATTCGGGTGTATGGGGCTAACTGGTATCTACAATGATCCTGTTCCTGAACAAGTTGGCATCTCAATAATCAAGTATGCATTCAGCAAAGGAGTCACTTTTTTTGACACTGCTGATTTCTATGGTGCCCATGCCAATGAAGTTCTTCTTGGAAAGGTTTACATTCCAACTTTATTGACTGATTCTTCTTGTTTGCATTCTAACAATGAAAATGGCAATAGTTTAATGATAGTTTGCCCTATCTGATATTCAGGCACTTAAGGAGTTACCTCGTGATAAAGTTCAGATTGCCACCAAATTTGGCATTGTGAAAATGGATTTGGCATCTAACACCATTGTAGTGAATGGTAGCCCTGAATATGTTAGATCTTGTTGTGAGGGTAGCCTTCAGCGCCTCGGTGTTGATTACATTGATCTCTATTATCAGCACCGTGTCGACACCACGGTCCCCATTGAGGACACTGTAATATAATTCTCACTGAATCTATGTACTTCTTTTCTTGATTTGGGATAATTTATTAGTAGGTGTTTGTATTTCTGATTTTTCTATATCCCTGAATGAGATAGATGGGGGAGCTTAAGAAGCTGGTGGAAGAGGGCAAAGTGAAGTATATAGGGCTATCTGAAGCTAGTCCTGATACTATTAGGAGGGCGCATGCTGTTCATCCTATTACCGCAGTGCAATTGGAGTGGTCGCTTTGGACTCGCGAGATTGAGCAGGATATTGTTCCACTTTGCAGGTAAAAATTGCTAAGGATGCCTGAACTCTGAGTGTTTAGTATTATGTATGTTTTTTGGGAGAATGTGTTAGTCTAATTCATATGATTATGCATAAAGTAAGTTGAGTTGGTATGAAATATCAAGTTTTGTTTTGATGATTCCTTCCTAGTGTTTAGTGTTTTTACAATATCCTCCATGAATCTTCATTGAATGTATGACTATGGTGATAACACTTGCAGGGAATTAGGAATTTCGATAGTGCCATATAGCCCGCTTGGCCGTGGATTTTTCGGTGGTAAGGGTGTCACAGAAAGTATACCAGCAAACAGTCTTCTGGTATGGAAATTAGGCTCATTTGTTTTCTGATCATCTGATGATGATAAATTGCCTTGTTCCTTGCTTACCAACATTTCTTTTTGATTTTTATCAGGCATACCAGCCAAGGATTCAAGGGGAAAACTTAGAGAAGAACAAGATCTTGTATTCTAAGTTGGAAAAACTAGCAGAGAAGCATGGATGTAAGGCTTCACAACTTGCTCTTGCATGGATTCTTAATCAAGGAGATGATGTTGTACCTATCCCTGGTGAGTGGTTTTGCATTTGCAAACATAATTTTGATGTGTTAGCATCAATCTGTTATGAATAGCACTGTAAAAAAATATTCATAGAATGTACTTTCCATGTTTTATCATCTATGATTTTCTTACTCTTTTGGCCTGCAAACAACAGATTTTATTGAACTAGTGATGTATTGTAGGAACAACTAAGACAACAAATCTTGACATTAATATCGGTTCGCTCAAAGTGAAGCTCAAGGAAGACGAGTTGAAGGAGATTACAGATGCTGTGCCAGTGTCCGAGGTGGCCGGGGATCGGACCACTGCAGCTTTTGTTAAATGCTCATGGATGTTTGCTGATACGCCACCAAAACGGAGCTAGCTAGATATGTACTTGTTAGTGCACAATCTCAGAATTCCTATCTTCCATTTTTTCTCAAATTTGAACACACCTCAATTTAGTAGTTCTTTTCTTGTTACATTGCAAAATTTTGTATGTTTTATTGAGATGAGCAGACACAGACATGGTTCAATTATGCTGAGACATTTTGAGGAGAAATAATGCTAGTCCTAGTTGGATTTAGTTCAGAGCTCTGATAAAATAAGATAACATGACAGCATTTTGGTTTAACTGCTCGGTGATCATTTCCTTTCAAGGACTGATCATGATACAATATTGGAATATAAAGAAAAGAAAGTACATGATACAAGAATTCCCTGTATATTATTGATTATTTCCTCATACTTAGAATGAATATAACTAAAGTATTTTTAAGGATATTCTTTTAATAAAAAATCTTCAATTTTTGTCTTTCCTATAAAGCACGCATTAGCAAAATCCGATCTTTAATTAGTTGAAGTTATGCGTTAAGTCCATCTAGAAATAGTTAAATAGTACAGTCCCGGGTAAGGAAACAGGAAAAGATTGATCGGAAGAATTCACGGTATAGAGAAATTAATGAGTGAAGTAGTTCAAACCCAATAGATGCTTTTGATTAATTAATTAAACTAAATAAAAAGTCACTGTTTATGATAAACATTTAAAGGTACTTTAACTATTTTAGATCAATTATATAACAAGAGACACTGAAGTAGCAGGATAATTGACATTTTGAAAGAGAGACAGAAAGATGGGACATGTTCCTAGAGTTAAGCTTGGAAGCCAAGGCCTTGAGGTATGTATTATGTATATCTATCTATGTTCTACTTTAATTTGATGGATGATGGATGATGTCTAAGTTGGGATTTGGGTGTATGGGGCTAACCGGAGTATACAATGATCCTGTTCCTCAAGATGTTGGCATCTCAATAATCAAGTATGCATTCAACAAAGGAATCACCTTCTTTGACACTTGTGATTTTTATGGACCCCCATACCAATGAACTTCTTCTTGGAAAGCTTTTCCTCTCTACTCTCTCTATTTACTATTACTTACTTCTTTCTATATTTTAATCAACCTATGTATCTGTAAGTAACTGTATCAGGCAATTAAGGAGTTACCTCGTGATAAAATTCAGATAGCCACCAAATTTGGAATTATGAAAATGGACTCTAACACTGTCACAGTAAATGGTACACCTGAATATGCTAGATCATGCTGTGAGGCTAGCCTTCAGCGTCTCGGTGTAGATTACATTGATCTCTATTATCAGCACCGTATTGACACCACAGTGCCAATCGAGGACACTGTAAGTGCTTACTTTCTCACTTTAGAGGTGTCTACTTTTTTATATCTTGATCTTGTTTTGCATGCATGAAAGATGGGAGAGCTGAAGAAGCTGGTGGAAGAGGGGAAGATAAAGTACATTGGTTTATCTGAAGCAAGTGCTGACACAATTAGAAGAGCACATGCTGTTCATCCCATCACAGCTCTCCAATTAGAGTGGTCTCTTTGGACTCGCGAGATTGAACAAGATATCCTTCCACTTTGCATGTAAACAAGTTTGAATTACAACAGTTATAGAAAAATACTTATTTGTTGTGAGACTTGTTGTAGGGAGTTAGGAATTGGAATAGTACCATATAGTCCCCTTGGGCGTGGATTCTTTGGTGGGAAGGGTGTCACAGAAAGCATACCTGCAGACAGTTTTCTGGTACATAATATGATTATGGTTTGTTTGTACTTTGTAATGGAATTTGGCCTTGTTCATCTTTCACCAATATCATCTTTATTTGAATTTCTTCTCATCAGGCAATTCAGCCAAGGCTACAAGGAGAAAACTTTGACAAGAACAAGATTGTATACTGAACTCCAAGATAGAGAAGCTGGCAGAGAAACATGGATGCAAATCTTCACAGCTTGCTCTTGCATGGATTAATCATCAAGGCGACGACGTCGTGCCCATCCCTGGTGAGACATTTACCATGTTACAGTTTATACATGTAAATAAATTAACAAAATTACTTAGCTTGAATGAACTGAACATTTTGCCATGTATTATGATTGTTGTTGTTTTTATAGGAACAACAAAGACAAAGAACCTTGACATCAATTTGGGTTCCCTTGATGTGAAGCTCAACAGAGATGATCTGAGTGAGATTGCAGAACCAATTTCTGAGGTCACAGGCGAACGAACCACTGATGCCTTCGTTCGTTGCACATGGAAATTTGCTGATACTCCACCAAAACGGACCTAGCTACATATGTTCTTTACCTCTTATTGGTCCTTAATGGATTTATATCAACTCGTGTGTTACTTATAACTATGTGCATGTCATGCATCAATTGCTACTATATAAATAAAGTCAGTTTCAAGTTTCAACTACTTGAATCTCCTCATTTATTGAGTTCATAAATTGATGAACTTATCTTAACAACAAAAAAAATTACAGTATGATCAAACCTTAATCAAAAGAATACTGGAAATAGGTCCACTCTGGCAATTTATACATAAACCAAATATTAATAAAGACATTATATTATATATCAGCAAACAAAGTAGTTGGGTCCAACTGCAATATAGCTTCATCTTTGATTAATTCAGCAAGCTCTTCATGTGGCAGCATAACCGTCACTGCTCTTGCAAGCCCTTCTTCACAAGAAGGCATCACCATGATCAAACCTTCCCCAGCCACATTCCCTACATGGCAAGAAACATGAACCGGCTTCTCATTATCACTAAACATTGCTTCATATGGAAGAGTTTCTTCCATGGAAACACAGGTTAACTCTGCCCCATACATGCAACGATTCGATGATCCTAACCGTTCCATGGCAGACCATATTTCTTCTTCTTCAAGACCTGCCAAGTGCCTATTCACTGCACTAACTACATTTCCTAAATCCTTGTTTTCAAGAGAAAGCTTTGTGAAATGCAGAGCGTTTCCAAAGTAACCAAAAGGGATTGGTGCTTTAAGAAGCCTCTTCCTGAAATCTATGCAAATGGATAGAGAGCAAAGAGTTTGATCATTGTTTTTCAATGGCTTCAAGTGAGAGATTCGAGTCCAAAACAATGCACAAAGAAAATCAAATGGGGTGGCATTGGGGCAAATGTCATGGAAATTGGAGAGGCACTGTTTCATTGTTGAACTTGAAAACTTGAAAGTGGCTTTGCCCATGTCTTTTGTTTGCATAGTTGGTTGCGGCGGCGGTGGCGGCGGCTTAGCATCCCCGTTTGAAAGTGGCTTAGGTGTAAAAGGGAGTGGAGTGAAGGAAGGAGGGTTGGTAATGGGAAGGTTTCTGTGAACTAGTGTCCATGATTTGAAGAATGATGCTAAACAAGTTAGATCAGCAAGCATGTGAGTACAGCTTATCCCTATTGCAACACCTCCTTCTTTGAAATTGCTTATCTGCAACATAATCATAATTAAGTTAAGATAGTCCTTATTAGCAGACTTGCTACAAATGTTAAGTAATTGATTTATGTTCAAATTAGTCCCGAAAGATTTATTTATTAGTCATGTTGTGAAAGGGAGAGGAAGACCTAAGAAGACTATTCACGAGATAATCAAACGAGATCTACATGTAAATGGTCTCTTTGTAGACATGATACATGATAGAGCTCAATGGCGTCGTTTGATCCATGTAGCCGACCCCACCTAATGGGACAAGGCTTTGTTATTGTTGTTGTTGTTGTTTGTTCTTGAAAAATACAATCTTAAATCAAATTGGCTCTTCTCCCATTTAGATGATAATACGTTATCTTTAAATGTCACGTGTCAAGAAATGATTGGATGATGTGTCATCTAACAACCAATCATTTTGTAACACGTGTCTTTTGATTAGTAAAATAATCAATTTAACTAAGAATTGCAGTTTTTAGGGACTAATACGACTAACAAAATGTTTCATGATCCATTTGAATAACCCTATATTTTTCGCAAACGATTCAAACATTAACCCAATTGCTAAATATTACAAGTATGTGATTATAGTATAAATTAAGGTAGGTACCTGAATTTGATAGGGAGACCAAGTGGTAGGATCAAGAGGCATATGATCCCAAGAAACAAGAAGTGCTTCTTGGGAAGCAGATGCAGATTGAAGCCACTGAGAGAGGGTGGCATCCACGGTGGCCTTAACCACCCTAACACCAGTATCGTTGCAGCTAACTTGCCAATTAACATGATGCCCCTGTTCCAACAACCTACCAGTCACAGTGGGGTACATGGTAAGAACTTCAGACAATGATTGCCTCCACCAGTCCAAGCCAAATGACTCAAAGAACACATCCTGGTGGTCCCTGTAGTAGAGAACCATATGGAGGGTGTGTTGAGCCATGGCAAGGTCCAATGCAGAAAGTTCATGGTGGGTTTTACCCGACCCGTTTGGTTTACTTGAGACTGCTGTGAGCTTGGAGTGCAAGGTGACTTGACTCGACGATGGAGAGTGAGAAGACATGTGTATTGAAGAAATGGATAGAGACATGAGGCATTGAAAAGAGGAAAGTTTTTAAAGAGTAGAGGATTGGTTTTGGTAGGACAGTTGAGATTATTAAAGAGATTTGGTAGCTGTTGGTAGTTGGTATTTATTTAGGAATAGAATGCTAACAGTAACACCATACCACGCACATGCTTCACTTTAATTAACGCTTACTAACTTATTACGTTACTAATAAGGAATGATTTGGGCACGCATGTGATCACATGTGAATGCAATCATCACCGCAATGTTTTGAATTTGGGCACACAATAATAACGTTGCACTATTCGCTCAACAACAATTGTTACCCAAATAATCATTCTCAATGCATGCATGGAAAATCACAGGTATTCGCCCAATTGTTCCTTTTCTTTTTGTACATTAATCTTATTAATCTTATGTCAAAGTGGGTTTAGTCCCATATTTGAAACACAGACACGTCTATAAGTTCTCGTGTCGGTATGTCGGATATTTTATGGAAATCTTATGGTATATGATTTTAGCTGAACATATTTTATTATTTGGTGTGTCGCCATGTCGCATGTCGTATCGTGTCCCTCACCCGTGTCTGTGCTTCATAGGATACATTTTTTTTTTTTATATATACTGTAATGATACAGTTTTACTAAAGATCATGTAAAAGAAGTAAAGAACACAAGAAAAGGAAGATCATTTAATTATGAAATAATTAAATTAGTAGAGTAATTAGGTGTGCTACGATGGAGAAAGTTACCAAGAATTTGATGGAAGAAATTAAAGAGGAGAGGAGACTTTACAAGGTGAAGGTCAATGACAAGGAAACTTAAACATACATAGAATCCACGTTTATTCACTCACCTCTCTGCCATCAACATTATTATTTTGTTATTATTACTACAAAATTAAGCACAAGAAAATTAGTAGTAGCAGTGAAGAAGAGTGAAGAAGAAAGGAATAGCATCCATGGTGGCCCGCAAATTCCAGGTTCTCCACAATGATTCTAACTATGATCTCGAATACGACACCGATGATGGCTTCGAAGTAAATTCTTTCTCCCAAACCAATCCCTACATTCCCTCATTCTTTCTTCCTCGCTAACAATTTCTCCCAATTCATGATTCCAGGTTTTTCAATTCCAGCTCTTCTCTCTCACTTTTATCCCTCCCGATCAACAGAAGGTTCAATTTTCCGCCTCTTAATTTTAATTCAAATTCATATTATTCATATAAATGAAATTATGTTTCTGAATTAATTCCCCTGCGTAGATTTATGTTGCTGAAGATGATACCCCAATCGCCACTGACTCCGATCTCATCGCCATTTCCGACAAGCTCCGACTAGTCTCCATCGAAGACGAACCTCTAACCCAGCCAAACACTGATCAGTCGTTACAGTCTTTATCAGATGAGCAACTCGCTAAGCTCTTGCAGGAGGAGGAGGATGCACTTATGTTGCAGCAGTTCATGGCTCATGGAGATCCTCAAGAATTTGAGCACCGAATACGCCCTTACGTTAAACAAGTTCTCATGGTATTTTTCAACTTACTTATTGGCTTATTGTATTGAATAAGGACTACAAGAGTTTTAGGTTCTTGAATTGAACTTACATTGCATTGTAAGGGTGAAGTTAACCTATTCTTATTGGTTTTATTCGATGCTTAATGGAACGAGTAACATGCATCCGTATGGTCCATATGAATATTGTTCTGGTGTGTTGCAGTATGAGGATGCAGAGCGCCAGGAGGCTGCTCGGAAGACTGTTCCGGTGGAGGAGCTAGAGGAGAAAGCCTTGGTCTCTTTGGCCAAGGTAAGACCCTGTACTTTTCTCTTTCAAGATAAAATGTTTGTTCTTCTTAGTAATCATCAGTCAGATATATAATATATTGTTGCGGAGAATGGAGATGAATATATCTTGTCAAATCTAGGAAAATTGGTTTCATATGATTTACTGTTACACTATTGTGGAAATTATTCGCCTTGGTATTGTTTCTGTCTTCAATTTTATCAGCATCTTTGTGTGGATGTGTCCCTTCCTTCCTTGGTGTTGGTTACATGTTGATTTTGAGCATGTGATGATGTTGCTATTTCATAGGCATACCTTGTTGTATTCTGCTAAGATTGTTTTGTAATGATAAGCCTGACAGATTAAAAATTTTCCAGGAGGGTAACTTTAATCCTTCAAAAATTGAACAAGATCATGCTTTCCTGCTGCAGCTGCTTTTCTGGTTCAAGAAATCCTTCAGGTGTAAATCATTTGTTATATCTGTTCTGCTTTACTGCACCAAAATGAATCAAATACATCTATGACCAATAACTCAATGAAGATAGAATAGAATATTTTCACAGGTCTGAACTTTTCATAAAATTGCCGAACACAAATAGGATTTATGCAGCATTGCTGGCTGGGTTGCTTGGATCTTGCTAAATGTATCTGATTATTTTCTCCTTTTTTTTGGTCTTATCTAATAGCTGGGTCAATGCACCAGCTTGTCAAGATTGTGGCAACACAACAGTGGGCCAGGGTATGACTGCTCCATATCCTTCCGAAACTCGTTTTGGAGCTTCCAGGGTTGAACTTTATCGGTATGGCCACGGAATGTGTGCCCTTCTTTAATTTCTGAATGCCTGTAGATACATGTCTTAAATTTCTTGAGTACTGAAATATTTCTCCATTACATTTCTATCTGTTCCTGCTTACTAATATTTTGCTTCTATTGTTCACCTGCTCATTTTATCTTTCCACAACACAGCTGCACTCGTTGCTCCCAACTGACCCGTTTTCCTCGGTACAATGATCCAATAAAGGTATCTAACTTGTGTCAAATTGTTATAATTAGCCAACTACTAAACCTAGCAGATATATAAATCCCATTATTCTCTTTTGATCTGCAGCTTGTGGAAACAAGAAAAGGTCGCTGTGGGGAATGGGCAAATTGCTTTACACATTATTGTCGATCTTTTGGTTATGAGTCACGCTTGGTTTGTAAACATTTGAAATTCCTTTACTTTTATGTTGATCATCTTGGTTTATTATGCTGCAATTGAGTAGATAATGCATTGGGGTTCTCTATAATCTACTGCTAGGAAGTTGAACTGTAGATTGAATCTTTGAACCACTTGATTTGTGCAATATAGTTCTAAATTCTGATATTACAAAATCTAAATGAAGTGCTCATGTATCAAGCATCTAAATTACGATGCTGTCTTGTTATTTAGTAAATTTTCTATTATTTCTCTGACATGGAACAAGGTTTGAAGTTTTCTGTTACTGATTTTAATTTATCTCCAGATTGTGGACTTCACTGATCATGTTTGGACAGAGTGCTTCTCTGACCTTTTGGGAAGGTAAAATTGACCTAAAAACTGCTGGATCTTGACAATCTTTAGTAAAATTATTACCGGTGGGACAATATTTGTTTATGAGAAGTTATGACCTTACAGATGGATGCATCTTGACCCATGTGAAGGAATCTATGACAAGCCATTGTTATATGAAAAGGGGTAAATATAATTAACTTTTTTCAGTATGTTTCACTTTTCATTGTTTATTGCTTTCATCCATTTAATTCACTGTGGGAAAGTATTTGTACTTGCCATTAGAAGTTATTGTCATGCTTGCTTGTTTTTTCACATCTTTGTAATATGTGCCATAGGTGGAATAAGAAATTAAATTATGTTATTGCTGTAGCGAAAGACGGAACTTATGATGTCACCAAACGTTACACAAGGAAGTGGCATGAGGTGGGTGTTACAATTTGTTTTCTTGCAGTTCTTGTTTACATACATATACTGATTTGTTGAGGATCAATAAGGATCTTTTGTGTCTTTTTTAAAGGTCCTTTCTCGACGTATCATGGTTACGGAGTCTTCTTTGTCATCTATACTCACTCTTATAACAAAAGAGTGCCGAAGAGGCTTTGCACCTCAGCAACTTTCAATGATTGAAGCCCGTGATAAGGAAGAAAACCAACAACTTGAGAAGAATCTTCATACTGAAGATGATGAATCACTCTCGTTACCTGGAAGGAGAAGTGGGGATGAAGAATGGCGCAAATCCAGATTAGAAATGGGTTCTGATAAGGATGGTATATTGAGTATATCTTCTTGCCCAGTGCGTATGTGCATAGATGAGCATGTGACAAGAATTTATAATGCATTTCGTCCTGTCCTTCATCAGTTTGTTGAAGAAGAACTAACAAACTCTGAAGCTGTTGAAGTACTTGGGATTATTAAAGGAATTATCTTGGATATTTGCAATTCCCCTTTTAAAACAAGAAGGACCTCCATTAATTCAATTCTAAAAAACCCAAAATGTCAGAAACTTTTGCCATCTTTTGATGACCTACTTGATGCTCTTTCACTAAAGAAACAGGAGAATATAGATGGGAGGGTTGAAATCTGTTTAGCAGGTAATCCTGTCTTAACTTCTTTAGCACTTCCTGTTGTGCTAGATGCACTGGATGACATGATTTACAATCTTAACAAGTGTGATAGCTTTGGGAAAGATTCGATTACTTTGCCCCTTCTTAAGTTAAACAGAATACACTCTGGTTCAGTCATTGCAAGTGCAGAAGAGTTGCCCTTTGGCATTGTGAGTTTGTTATGTCTTGTTCATTTTATATGTTTTCCCATTACTTATACTTTATGGTATCCATAATTTTGGTGGTTTTATAAAATTTCAGGCAACATCAGCATTTGATGGAACTCGAATATCAAAATGGGAAGAGCCAAACGGTGCAAAAGGTATCTTAACAAATAAGTAACTTATCATTAACAATTCTTTGTAATAGATTATATGATTCTGCTTATACAGAAAACCACATCACTAATTGGACTACTTGGCTTGGTAGTTTTCTCTGCAATTTAATTTACTCTTGGCCTTCAATCTTCTCATGTATATTCTTTAACGACTATCAAATTTTATGAATAGTTTGTAAACTACTCACTTAAAATTAATACTTTTTGCACACTAATAATATTCACCAGTTTCGCTGTGAATTGACTATGCTTAGGAGCTTTCACTTCCTTGATAGTTTCTTGTTAAATTACTTAACCTTAGGATTACATAAATTGTAAGATTAATTAAAAACAACTTAAAATTATGAAATGAAAAGAGATAATAAAGAAACCCAAGGTTGGAGAAGGTGCAGACTTTTCTCTCTTTATTCTGATATTAAAATATGTAACCTTTTAGGTGGTTGGATTATGTATAGAACATCTGGTAACAAGATGTTTGAGCTTGCCGCGTATGAGTTGATGTCAGCCAATGATGCACCAGAAAGAGATCCAATGGACTGGTATGGGATTTGGAATATTTCCTGCTGTACTCTGTCTCCGCTGCATTTCTCATGTATATGCTTCAATTAATAGCCATGTTTTGACATCAATGATTTTCTTCGCGGCCTATGCTACACTCAGGGTTCTTGAAGGGAGCAATGACAAGGGAGTAAGCTGGCGAGTTTTGGATACTCGAACCTCCCAGTTCTTTGATGACCGATTCCAGAGGAGGGAATTCTTGATCAACTCAGAAAGTTTTCCAGCCAATTTGTTCAGGTAATTTACCACAGAATCTTATGACTGCCTTAAGTTCTTGATCTTCCCAGCTCACTTGAAGTTGTGTTTTGCAGGTTTAGGTTTTTGGCAGTCAGAGATGTTCATTCCAATTCCAGGCTACAACTTGGCAGCATTGATCTCTATGCAAAAACAATGTAAAATGTAGGCAAAATTGTCAACTGAATTTAGCAAACATCGTTGTTGGTGTTCATTGATCTCTATGTGAAATGAAGGTTCATTGCCTGATTTTTTTTGTTTTTATTTTTTTTAATTTAATTTTTAAGTTATATACTAGTATGTGATAATCGATACGTGCTTTTAAATTAGTCAATGATACGTTAACATAGTAGAGTATATTTCACGAAAATTTAGCTGAAGTGTGGTTGGGGTTCATGAATTCGCTGTCTCTCAAGTTTGCACTCTGTAACATTCATATAATGCTATCAACAAATTAGAAACACAGCACTATGATTAGTATGATGACACTGTCTGGAACTATGAAACCTAACCAATACTTAATTCCACTAAAGGAGACACCATAATTTTGTAGTTGCTTTTTGATAATTTAATTTAAGGTGAGCGTACTCGCACAAGCAGTTCTTCAGCACTATTTGCTTTGCCAACAACAAACTTGAAATCACAAACGTTGCCCTCTTCAATACTTTTAGCCTTCCAGAACCTAGACCACCCATCTGCCAAGTAGAGGCGTCCGCCCGTCGTGGTGATCTTCACCGGCCATAGCTTGTCGTTCTCATCTCTCAATTTAATTCCTGACTTTAGTTTGATATTCAATTCATTCATTACTCTTCTAGGAATTTCCTGCAACCAACACCATTCATTTTTTGTTATGCATCTCATCCAATCCAATCTAACCCAAAGTATTATTTCATGCATTTGAAAACAAAAAACTAACTAGTTTTCTTTATATATATAAAATCTGTAAGAATAAAATCACTAACAATTTTGTACATTCTCCAGTGTGACATAGGTATCACAAAATGGGGGTCCTTCACAAGGCCAGATGCCTTGCTCTCACGCTTAGCTCCTTTTGATTTCCCCACAGTAGTTCCTTCATATGGCAACAATAAAAGCAAACACTTAGCAGCTAGCACATACATAAATATAACTATAATTGCATTTACTTTTTCTGTTTATTTAACATAAATGACAACTTTAAAAGACTAGTATGCAGATAATTAGTTCTTGTAATTATACCCTTTTTTGAGTGAGGTTTCTCATTCACTATGAGTACTGATGTTGGCGAAAGTTTCCTTTGCTTTCTTTTACTATTCTGATGATCAGAATCTTCATCATCATCCGAGATCACAATGGGGTCAAGTTTCCTGCTACAATTTGCAGCTTCTTTTCTGCATCCACTTTTGGAAAATATCTTCACATGAAACTTGGACTTGCCATCATACTCAAAGACCAAGAAATCAGCTTGTTCCAAACACTTGTCTCTAGCAAAGTCTTGCCACCCATTCTTGAAGACCAATAATCCATCCTCCATCTTCTTTAACTCAACATCCCAAGAGTTCCCTTCATGATCTACAACAGCGACCTTTCTTGCTATTTTCCGATTGATGAACTTGGCGCTGAAAGCCTTTGGTATGCGCTAAAAAAAGATAGAAAAAGAACAAGTTCCAAATATATTAGTATGATCAACTTGCATGGTAATCTCTGCACTACACTGAAAAAACAAAGTGAAACGTAGTGTTGCTCTTATTACGTTGAAAGACAAGATCTTTAAGTACTAGTATAGACAAAGATCATGCCTTTAACAAAGGAGCTGCATTAAAAAAAAAAAATTGTTTTTAAGAGAATAATGAGACTGAAATCCATTTGTTGGGTGGAAATGGGAAAGAAACATTCTTGAAGAAGATAAGGGTAAGTATGAAAAAGCGAAAAGAAAGAACAGAATGAAGACGGTGAAAGAAAATAAACACAATTTAATGGGAGTAGTAGAGAAACCTAATAAGAGAGTTAATATTCAAAGATACATACCAAGTGAGTAGAACTTGTTTGGGGCAAGTAAACTTTGAAGAATTCAGCAGGAAGGGTTTTAGTGTCACAAGGGAGCTGCGGGGGATCCATGTCAGAAGAGAAGAAGAAGGAAGAGAAGCAATGATATGGAAATGGAATAGAAGCTGATGAGATGAAAGAGACAGTGAACAGAAAACAAAGCAAAAGAAGAATAGAAAACGTCGATCACCTGGGTCGGTATACCCTAACTTTATTTATCATTTAACCATCTTAACTAATTAACTAGCAAACCTCTTTTGTTATTTTATTATTATTTTTGTGAATTAATATTAATTATTTCTCAATTTTTTACATTAGAATTTAGTTA
>JASCZI010181296.1:0-40136 GCA_036250425.1 Stylosanthes scabra | reverse complement strand
TTTATATATATATATATATATATATATATATATATATATATATATATATATTCAATACATACATTGAAAATAAAATTTAATTTTGATATATTATTATACAAATAACTATTTTATACGTACATTTATTGACACAATGTTTCACAATTACAAATAACTATTTTTTATATTAATTACCTGAATGGTCATTAAAAAAACAAATTAATTGAATAATTGTATAGTATTAATGTGTACATTAAAACTAAACTCTTATAGTAAAAAAGAAAAAGTAATTAAACAATGGTATGTACATCAAAATTAAATTCTTGAAAAATATAAAAATACACTTTCAATAATGAAACAGTTTCTTTTATAATATTATTAAAATTTGTTATTACTTATTAGAATATAGGTTAGCAAAACCTTTTCATACAAAAAAATAATATTTCTTTTTCTTATTAATGAATATGTTATGAGTATTTATTAGTAATATTTTTTTAAAAATAATATCCTAGAATAACTAAAACTTTGAAGATTTTAACGCATTAATATACTAAAATTTCACTAAAATAATTTTATTTGTACATTAAAATCAGTCATCAATGTATAATATATATTGAAATATAAAATATATGTATAATTTAACTCATTTTCAGTATGTATTTAATATTTCAATACGTATTATACATTGAGAACTAATTTAATGACTGATTTTGATGTATACTTAGCATAACCCTATTCTTGACTAATATCACCTTAATATAATAATACATTCATCAACCCGCTATTTAAAATTAAGAGTTGATTACAATTTTATTTTATGTATCCAATATTATTAGAAATTTAGAATTCTTACTTTTCTAATAAGAAAAACGATTTTACTTTTAAAGAGTAATTTTAATATACTCAACAGGGAAAACAAAAATTAAGATACTAAACATTTACTCTTTTTTGAAAGGCAGTAAGGCACAGAAGTTATGTTGTAGAAGAGAAAATAAGTAGCAGCCAAGCAGGTGATTAGGTGAAAAACTCAACAAAGGGAGTAGGGAAAAGGAATATCCTAGTATAGTATTGTTGAAAGAAGAAAAGCAATGAGGGGTTAGGAGAGCATTTCTTTTTTTATAAGTTTTATTTTATGTGCACATTTTTTTTATTTTTAATATTAAATTATATGATAAGAAACAAAAAAAAAAAAAGGGTAAATAGTGGAAAGGCCACCAACACCAAGGAAGCAAGATTTGGTGTTTGCCCTCAGGCCTCAGCCACCAACCAAATAAGAAAATGAGATATAGCAGACAGCAGTGAGCAGAGTGAAATGAAATGAATCACAAAAAGAAAACTGAGCCCCACTCTCCCTCTCTTAACTAATTAGTGTGTGCTGTCCTTCAATTCACTCAAAAATTCTCAAAATCAGAAAAAGAATGACAATGTCAATGGCATCATCATCATCATTAACCTTCTCATCACCAACTTCCCTCTCTTCTCTCTCCTCCGTGCGCCACCTTACCCTGCGCACCCACATTAACCTACGCACCAACAACAGACCCCTCTCCCTCACCGTCAGGGCTCTCTCCGCCCCTGTCCTCACCCAAGACGACCTCAAGAAGCTCGCCGCCGACAAGGCCGTCGAGTACGTCAAGTCCGGCATGGTCCTCGGCCTCGGTACCGGCTCTACCGCCGCCTTCGTCGTCGCCAAGCTCGGTCACCTTCTCTCCACCGGTCAACTCTCCAACATCGTCGGCGTCCCCACCTCCAAGCGCACCGAGGAGCAGGCACGCTCCCTCGGAATCCCTCTCTCCGTCCTCGACGACAATCCCCGCCTCGATCTCGCCATCGACGGTGCCGACGAGGTCGACCCTGACCTCAACCTCGTGAAAGGCCGCGGGGGCGCCCTCCTCCGCGAGAAGATGGTGGAGGCCGCATCAGACAAGTTCGTGGTGGTGGTGGACGACACCAAGCTCGTGTCAGGGCTCGGCGGCAGCGGGCTTGCGATGCCGGTGGAGGTGGTGCAGTTCTGCTGGAAGTACAATCTGGTTCGGCTTCAGGAGCTCTTCAAGGAAGAAGGTTGCGACGCTAAGCTGAGATTGGATGATGGTGGCAAACCCTACGTGACCGATAATTCGAATTACATCGTTGATTTGTACTTCAAGACTCCGATCAGGGATTCTCTTGCGGCCGGAGCTGAGATATCGGCGCTGGAAGGTGTGGTGGAGCACGGGCTGTTCTTGAACATGGCGACGTCCGTCATCATTGCCGGCAAGACTGGCGTTGAAATCAAGGAGAAGTGAGTGATTGAGATTTGAGTGAGTTCTGTCATTTCATCTTTCATTTGGATTTGAATTTGAATTTCATTTTCATTTTCATTTGGGCGAATGTACTCTATACTCTATATAGTTTAGGGGATAATAATAATAAGTTATGCGATTAAATTAATTAATGAAGATAATAACAAGACTGGAGTGAGTGTAAAGAGGTGTAATGTAATGTGACACAATTTTCTTCAACGAGAATGAGATTGGTATGGTGATGGAGGAGAGAAGCAAGATAAGTTGTGGTTGATGTGTAATGCATTGCTTATCCTTTCAAATTTGTCTATACGCTCATGATAATAATGATAACATGAACCAACCATGTTCCAATCAAGGGAATAGGCGGCAAGTCAAACACTCTTACCTTGATTAACAGTGACAGTGGCAGTTGAATTGCCAACTTTAATTCCAAGCATGGAACAATCAGATCCATGAGCACCTAATAAGCAGTTAAAATATCAACAGTGTTGTGGAATGAATACATACATTGACTGTAATAAGGGAAGACAGGTATTGAAAAGATTATAGTAATTTGGGTTGCAATGGCATCTGTGTCTGTAAGATAAGATTATCAGTTAATAATGTTTTCAGTACCCTTCTTTGAATTTTGAAATGACTAGGACCATTGGAGTAGGAGTTAGTTTACATTGGGGAATCACGCATGGAAGGAAGCTAGTATCATTGTTGAAGTTCAATGGGTAACTTTCTGTTAACCACGCAGCTTCACTTTCCACAATCTACCTCCTCACAAACCTTATCTGAACAATAACCAAATCCTTAAAAGTTAAAACCATGTCAGAGTTTTAGTCATGAACTAGTTCTTATCAGTTTGCTACGACTTAAATATGCATTATTAAATAGTATTAGCATCTATATATAAAGAAGAAAAAAAAAAAAAAAAGATGATTTAAGCACCTAAGAAGCCATCAACAAGTTCTGCTTTAACAGTCATGATCATGGGTAACAGCAGTAGCATCAATATCATAGCTAAAAAGCTCAGCGATCTAATGCCAGAAACCATGAAGACCAGTAATGACAGAAGATGAGAGGTGGTTTTATAGTTCAGATTCAAGTACAAGCTATCAAGATCAACCCTTACATTGCATATTTCCGATGCTGGACTTTTGAATCACGATTATGTAGCGGGTCATTTGGGTTATCATCTAATCAACATGTAAATATGTAATATACAATTATATCCTGTATTCTCACACCATCAAAAAATTATTTTGGTATTGAATAGATCTCTCAAGTTATAATACACTCTTCATTATTATTTAATATCTTTTTAATCAAGAATAATTGCATTTCACTACCAAAATAGTAAATAAGAATAAAAGATGCCCCAAGATTCAAAATATCATTGACTTTTATCATCTAGTAATCAAAGACTTGCTGTATGTTTTGTCAAGATTTCATATTTTGATAATGACTTGAACTAAATACTTGCTGTACGAGGCGGCCAATGTGAGTAGCTTTGGTACTCTTCTAATCATGAAATAGCTAATACTTCAAATCCTTGACTGAATCAATGCCAAAAGCTTACAACACAATAAAGATGAGATCAAAGTCAATCCCACATATTTTAGTAATTCTTGTGAATAAACTATGATAGGAATATTAGTAGAGGAGCAAATGGTTCAATCTTATATATGATTACTTTCACTTTCCTAAGTTACAAGTCTGAAGAACCGTGTCTTATAGGACCGAAAGCAACATTCCAGATAATACAACACATACATTCTGTATGGCTCCTTGGATCCCGGATAAGCCTAAACGATTAAGTTAACAAAACAGTGATTTTTTATATTTAATAATAGTATAGTGACGTTGGTAACAGAAATCATATTGATTTTTATAATTACTAAACTGTAGTAACTAAAGTTTTATGGCTCTTGAAGATGAGGTTGAGGCAATATAAACTGTGAAGTTGAATTTGAATGCTTCCTGAATTTTATTTAGGAAGCTTCAGGAGGGTGGCAAGTGGCTTTACCAGGAAAAAAGTTTTGCACTGCAGGCCAAAGCCAGTTATAAACATAAATATTTAAAGAACAGCAAAAGAGTCATACTCAAGAAAGTAGAAGTGAATGCAGCATATATAATACCTGTGTAACAAGATTAAAACTAGCAAAATCTACAAGAACTTTTTGTACTAGGTCTGTTCTGTTTTCTTTAGCCGCAAGGTTCCATTAACTGGATTTGAAATGGGGAAGGCAGGTAAATGGATTAGAAACTTTCTTATGGGGAAAAAGGAAGATAAGTACAAGAAGATTGATGCAGTCCGTGCTGAGAGTAAGAGCTCTGCAATGGATAGTCCCAAAGTGAAGCGCAGATGGAGCTTCGGAAGACTAACAATGGGAAGAACATCAGGCAAGGTAGCAGGGCATAAATTTTCCTTATCTTTTGACTCCGGTGACTCTGCTAAATTGCAAGCTCAGCCTCCAAGGAGGAGTCTTCCAATAGTAGAGTTCAAGGCTTCTATCAACACCAGATCTAAAAACTCGGCGGCTACAATGATTCAAGCTGCCTTTCGCTCCTATCTGGTAATATAGATTTCTCCTATATTCTAGAATCTTTCACCGTCGCATCTTCTGCTGTGTTATGACAATTTAATAGCCATTCTCACACCCTACCTTCTAAATAGGTTTGATGAACATGATACATGCAAATTTTCAGGCTAAGAAAGCATTGCATGCTTTAAGGGGATTAGTGAAGATACAAGCACTAGTGAGGGGTCACCTTGTAAGGAAACAAACAACTGCTACACTGCGCAGCATGCATGCATTGATGGCCATACAAGTTAGAGCTCGGATTCAAAGAATTCAGATGGTAGAGGAAGCAAATCTTCATGGAAAACAGCCTGTGCAACACACACAAATTCCACACAGAAGAGTAAGCCTCTGAGCTTTCTAGTTTCTTCCTGCTGGTAAAATATGGTCAGTTACATCTAATCTAGTTGGTACTTGCAATAAATATGGCTATTATGTACATAGGAATCGAATCATATGACTGTGGAAGAAATGCTGGAGGCATTGAAAAGCAGAAGTCAGTCGCTAGATCGCTCGCAAGTTAAGGGAATAAAGCATGAATCCATGGCATTCTATTCGAAGCACAAGTCAGTCTCAGAAAGACAACTTGAGTACAATGACAACAGTTTAATCACAGCACCCAACAGCCCAGAAAACTACTGGGGCTTGTCGGAATATAACACGACAGCAATGGCTGTGTCAACTCCACGGCGATCTCACCGGCAATCACAGTCACCAAATTTCATGAACAATACAGTGTCTTCAAAGGCGAAAGCAAGGTCTCAGAGTGAACCAAAACAACGACCCAGACGTGGAAAGAAGCAGAGAAGCAAGTCCCCAGAATCTACCAAAGAACCTAGTACCTCGCATAATGGTCCAATGCAAAATCTGCACTTAAACTCGTCACGCTTTGACCTTGGAACTTTAGACCATTGGGTTGTTAACCTTTATGGGTCAACAGCTAAGGACAGCGAGCGCAATTCTTTTGGCAGCAGCACGGTGACTAGTGATTCCTACTATTGAATTCTCTCATGTTTATGTTGTGTACAAAGCAAATTATTCTCGTAACTAGTGTTCATTATCACATGTCTACGCATAAGCAGTGGACTCTCACCAAGTGAGGAAAAATTTTCAAGTTGTTAGACGAGTAATAGCATGAAATTATCCAACTTTTTCCAATCATTCATCAGATCGAAGGCTTGAGTTGTCATTTTTCAGTAGTGAAAAACATGTGGGGAAACTAAAAAAAACGTAGCAATCTACAAAAATCAGCTTCTAGATGTCAGAAAGGGCCTGAGATGTGGGAAGACCGAACTCTACTAACATGAATGAATGTTTTCGTGAAAATGGTACATATTGCTGCAATTTACACCGATTGTTCCCGGTTGGCATTATTGTCTTTGAAGCTCTTGCTCAACCAAATAGCAGTTTCCCTTGGGGAAACCTTCTCGGGCCCAAATGGTTTTAATAAAACTCCAAGTTCATCGTACCTTTCTTGTTGTAGTAGTCTTGCGCTAAACTCAAGCAAACCTTCTAAGGCTTCAGCCCTTTGTTGGAATGAAGAAGTGTCGAACTGTCGGCGCCGCAGGTCTGAAGAGTTGTTACTTGATGCGCCAGCAGTTGCATTTTGATCGGATGAGCCACTTTTAGCCTCATCATCCTTTAATATGCTGCGCTTGATTCCCTGCCAAGAATCTGTAGATTTTGGTTTGGTGTAGGCTCCATCGCATAGCTCGATTGTACATTTGTCTACCATTGTTGAATCATTGACACAGGCCGGGGTGCCCTTTGCAGAAGTTGATGAAGGTCTAGTAATGGGAAACAATTGATCTTCATATGATGCTAATGGAAACTCTGCTATTTTATCAATACGGGGGTTGTTAACCGAGACATTGGGTGAATTTAAATGGTCAAGTAAGCCAATGCTGGGCCTGTGAGGCAGCTGCTGAATGGCACCCCTTCTTGGTATCGGCAGTGATACTCTGCGACTCGGAACATGGATAGGTTGTTTGGTGTTGTGGTGAGAAGCAGGAAGCTGCAACCATAAAGAGAAAGTCAGATATTCAAAACTACATAGCTAAAAATATACTATTAACACGTGTAAAGAAAGTCTCTTGTAAAACCAACCAACGAACAAAAATGGCATGTTTAAGTTTGTTTTGTGTGTAGACCATAAGCAAACAATAAAACGTGCTCTCCAGCTTGCCTTACCACCTTATAATTATTTGAGGGTTCTATTGATTTCTTCTTGTTAGCAGAAGCTTTTGATGAAGTGAGTCTTGAAGTCTTGCCAATGGTAGAAGTTCTAGAAACAACTGGCTTGTGGATTGACTTTACCTCATGGTTATCCTCAACTTCCAGTTCTGCTAATCTTTCATTCAAATGATCAGGATTACAATCTATTTCCAGGGTAGAGCAATGAGAATCTTGCTCTGCTCCAGATATACTAGGATTTAAATTCCGATCATTGCTGCAAGAATTCCACTTATCCCTATATATGGAAACGGGATCATCTTCCAGGCTAAAAAGTCTAGTTTTCTTAATGTAGTCGGATTCTGGCCAACGACCTGCTAATGTATTTTGCCTGGGGCTATTAATTTTGAGATGGATCTTAAGAACATAAGGTTGAAGATGTGGGTGCCCAAGTAGCTCTGCAGCCTGTCTCCAGAAGTACAAGAAAGAAAGTCAGAACCATGGCTAACAAAGACCCATTCACAAGTCACAACAAATGTCAAAGGAGAACTTTTATACGTACACTAGGCCTAAGCTCTGGGTTTTTCCGCAGCATGCTTTTAACAAGACCTCGACTGCCAAAAGGGAAAACAAACATATTAAGACCAATTTTATAAGCTACAACTAATTGATTCTCTAATTTATATGAAATGCCACTTTCGATGAGCTTTGACTCACCTGCCTGCAGTAGCCTTAGGACAATTTAGGCACTAAGATTATGAAAATACTGAACTTAACCGTGTAAAAAAAAAAAGAAAGACAAAGCAATTCCAAACTTGTAGCACTAGTCAAAGTGACTACATGACAAAAGAAGACTTACAATGCAATAGAATATTTTGTTGGTAGTGGAGCCACTATGGACTTATTAATCTTGTTAATCAGTGCTTGGATATCCTGTTCAAAAAAGAGAAAGATAATTGTATAACTTAAAGATGCTTGCAGAAATGATATGAAAAGCAGCACGGTGCTTTGATTCTATGGTCATTCCAAAGATAACAAGTGCATACAAGGTAACATGATGATGGTCAAATTGATATGCAAACAATGGAGGAAGGGTGATAATAACTTAAAATTGGTGAAGCAGCGACTAAATTCTTGAGTATGCTCCAAGCAAATGATACTGACAATGAAGCATTTTAATTAAAATAGAAAACTTACAAATGCTTTAAAGGCAGGCTTAAGCGAGGCCATTTCATATATACAGCATCCTGAATAACCAATTTTAAAGATTATGAATACAAAAGTACAAAACCAGCAATTTTTTTTTAAAAAATCAATCAATAAAAATTAGTCATAATACAGTTAAATACCCAAGGACCAAATATCTGATTTAGAACCATAGGGTATGTCAGCAAGGAGCTCAGGGCACATGTAGCTAGGTGTTCCCACAACCTAAATTACAGTACAAAAACTCTTGATGGTTACAAGATCTCGTGCACAAGTTAAATAAAGAAGGTAAACTTGATTCATGAATTGAAATAATTCTTACAGAGGAAGTAAGATCATCTGAAGTCAACATTTTAGCAAGTCCAAAATCACCTGATCATCATTTGATCACTAGTAAGTAAAATTTCAATCATCTATGTTTATTTAAAAGTTTTGCTAACCATTTCCCTAAAGACAATGGTTATTAAGGTTTCCAAAATGAGCATTTAAAAATAAATAAGTAACAATAACAACAATGAAGTTTTTATGTTATCAATGCCCAATTGGAAACCTTTACCAGTGCCCTTTGGACATTGGACATCAGTCAGCAAATCCCTTTATTTAAAGGAACAGTATAATAACTTACCAAGACGTATATTATGATCTTTTGTCAGGAATATATTGGAACACTGATAAATCATGTGATGTTCAAATTAGTTTATGCCTTAAAAGAATTTAGAAGGAAATAACAATACTATTTCACAGCACAAGGATTCTGTTACTAACCTTGACATCACGATGAAGAATATGGTTCACATGCAAGTAGTCAAGTGCCATAAGAAGTTGGACAAGCCACTTACAAAGTTTCTACAAACAAAAGACCATTTTAATTTTTAAGCATGCATTGCATTGCACATTTTAAGCTATCCCATCTTTTAAATGATGAATATTTTTGTCCAAAGGAGGGAAAAAGATATAAAACAAATATGATTTCAAAAAAACTTAAAATAAGAGATAACCTCCTCAGAAAACATGACGCCATTAGCTTTCTTTATAATTTCTGCCCTGTGTAACATTAGTAATCGCAAATGTGTCATTAGTCTAGATGGTAAAAGCAAAGAAATGAAAGAATATATAAACCATAAAATATAACCTAACAAAAAGTAGAAAAAAGAGACTTACATATCTCCACCTTCACAATAACCTATAATGATGCATACATAGCAACCCTGAGAATGAAGGTATGAAATAGAAGGGCATGAAGCAGTTGCAAACTTGCAATGAATTTATATGTCATCACAATCACCTAGAATCCAAAACTGTAATAATAGAAGGAAACAGCCAAAGCACTAATTTTGATGATAAAATGAATGGCATTACACTCAATGACTACTAAAGACTAAAAGCTATATTAGTCTGCTACTCAACATTACTCTGAATATTCATCTGAGATACGGACCAAGCTATCAAAGGTTACACTAGTTTATTATTGCTACAACAATTAAAAACAATAAATAAATGAATACTATTATCTTTAGGTTTAGGATCAGATAAGACTAAGAGTTTAACTTCTTGGAAGACTTTATGATACAAAAGCAAGCTTCCATAGAAGCTTATTACAGCAAGTTTTATGGATGACATTATTGTAATTAAATGAGGAGAACAAAAGAAGAAGAACCATACCTTTTCTACCCATGAATCTTTGTATTCTACTATAAATGGATTTCTTAATTTAGAAATGAGCTCCATCTACACAGAACAAAATGGGGAAAAGAAGAGTGATATAAAAATTATCCACGAATAATATTACTTTTCAAACATTTTCAGTAATCATTTTCTAGTTTAATGGCAACAATATTCATCTTAATCATATTAAAGTTGAAACCTACAATAAATTCCTGTAGAACACAAATAATCTCACCAACAACCATGCAAGAATAAAACACTAAAGAATGGGACATTGAAGATAACAGAAAATAAATAATACAAGATGTTTGGAAGTTTAATTTGTTGAAACACTATTCGAAACCAACCTCCTGGTGTGCGGACCTGCGAGAACGCTCAGTTTGACGAGCAAGGCGAATCTTCTTCAAAACATATCTGCATAAATCAAAGGCAAAGTTCAAACGATGAAGGCACAATTTATAGACACGGATAACCTCTTTAATTTAAAAACAAAAAAACAAAATACACTTAATGTAGGTTGGATTTCTCACTTTTTCTTCTCATGCTTATGCTTGACAAGAAGTGCAGAACCAAAAGCACCTTTTCCAATTTGCTCAAGTACTTCATACTGCTCCATGTCATCAACAAGTAATTGAAATTTCACTCTCCTGAACACAAAGTGCGGCACAAATCAAGCATGTTAGATCCTCCCACATTTATATTGAACCATAATTCGAAATTCAAATTAAACAAATACATAAATGAAATGTAGTTAACAATCGGAAACAGAAAGGAATGCAGCTATAATCACTGATAAGGAATAATATACTATATCAGCTTAGGTTAACAACTTCAATTGCTCATAATTTGCAAGAAACAGAGTTCTCTCCTTCTTATTTTCTCAATTCTCAAACACAGAAGAAAAGCATAGTGCAATGCAATGCTGAATTGCTGATTATGCACACAACAATGTAAGCTAGAAATAGAAACCGATGTTCAAAATTATGTTCAGGAAAAACGGTTACAGAACACGAATTCGGTTAAGCAAATTACACGCGCGAAACGGAAACTGAAGTCGCATAAAAAAACTACGGAAAATTGAACATTGGAAGAAGGCAGAGAAGAATGCACCTGAGTGAGAGTAAGAACAAGTTGAAGAGATAAGAACAATTGAGAAGGCGGAGGAAAGAGACAAATCTGAGAACGCCGAACGAGAGGTTCGTGAGAGGAGCGCCGAAACGACGTCGTTGTCGCTGAAGAAGAAGAAGAAGCAGCAGCGAAGATAGAAATTGAATTCAGATAAAGAAGTAAAGAAAATGACAAATTACATTGCAAGCAATTTTGCTATCACTCCACCCTCGTGACGGTGACCAACAAAGAAAGAAAGAAACTGCTACATTACATTACTACTGCTAAATTATTATTTTATTTTTCTAATACTAATTAATCCATAATCCAAAATTCATCAAATGCAATAATTGCAGAGCGTAGAACCTAAATTAGAACTATATCTTTCCATAGTCGGCAGCGTCATATTTTTGCAGTCAAACAATAATATATAGTATTAAAATTTAAAAGCAACTTTAACTTTATTTATTAATAAAATAAAAATAAAATAAATCACAGCTTTTTTCAAATAGTGCTAGTGGCATGAACCAAAACCTACCCATAAGCTTATAGAATAAAAAAGAATTAGGTGCCACTAATTTAAAATGATGTATGATATGGTGGGAAGTGGACAGTGGAAAGCATAGTGGGACACAGTAGACAACACCATTGTTGGTGTGAGTATAATTTTCTTAGTAAATTGCCATCTCAATTCTCAACTACTCATTCCCAATAGTCAAATTCAATCCAATCAACACCCTTATCATCCGGCGCCTAATTAGATGCCAATTTAATTTTAGTTGTCATGTTAACAACAAGAGAAGAGACTTTCTAACACTACTTCATTGTCCTTACACATTGTACTTACATTTGATCTTGCATTATTATAAAACATTTGTTTCCAAGTCAAAATATTTTCTCAAAAGTGATGTACAAAATTGTCCTTTTAAACCTCATCAGAATGCTAGTAGCCATACCTCATGTTCTTCATCTATTGCTTCATTTTTTGGGAATATGCTAATCCTATGAGTCATACCTAAAGAAGAGGGAGGAAAGAAAGAAACCACTATTCAATTCGGACATTGACATTTTACTAGTCATGCACAATTAATTAATCTCAATACTTTAAACGTGAATATGGAGCAGGGTGCAGCCATGGTAAATACGCGTGGCAATACTAACCCTGGGTATCCAACTCTATCCAACCCGTTCGGATCGGGTTGCTAACCCTACCCGCAACGGAGCGGGTTGAATGTGGAACGGGTTGGCTTGCGGGTAGGGTAGGATTAGGGTTTAGGTTCAACTCTATCCGCCCAATCCGCACCCCATATATAATATATAATTTTTTAAAAATATTAATGTTGGGGATAGAACACATAATCTCTTAGTTATATAAAAGAATTTTAACCACCCAACTATTACTTTAATTTTTAGTTTTTATACCTTGAATATGTAAAAGTTTCTTCCATTTACTTACATGTAAAACATGAAATTTTATAAATCCTAATTTCTAAATTAAACCTCTCATTAGTCACAACCCACGGATAGGGTTGGATATCCGCGGGTTGAGTGCGGATATGGTTAGGGTTGGAAAATTCTCAACCCACAGATAACATAGAGTTAAATTATAAATGAAATATCAACCCGCAGATAGAGTTAGAATTGAAACTAAACCCTACCCTACCCTACCCATTGCAAGGCCTAACAGGTACCTGCAAAGTATGCAACTTCCTGACCTACCCAACAATTGTAAAAGGCATCATCATCACTTCCATGAACAGACATTTATTGTGATAAGGTAATTTATTTTGTAATTGTAACTCGTGAGGCCATGTACTACAACTTTGTGTGACTGAGCATTTTTTTCATTTAATTTTTAGTATACCAAAGCATATGAAGGGACAGGACATCACAAAATATATGCATTATGAAGATTGAGGAGGTTAGCTAAAGTTATGTATCTAAGTGGAAGGGACAAACATACCTCCTTTTTTTGTGTCATGCCTCAAACATTTTTAAAAACAAACATAATCTAAAGACGGTGGATTTGGGGCAGAGTTTTACGTCATTAAGGAAGGACCGAAGAAAAGAGAATATGGACTGCTTCCCATAATCCTGTCTGTATATGAGCACCAAGGGGCATACTTATCTAAATATATTGAATCCTAAAATAGTTAAAAACTTAAAATAGATACATTGATTTGTGGAAAGGCAATTTTTTTAAAAAAAAATTTCACATTATCATATTTTTGTTTTTAGTCGTGATATACTGATACTATCAATTTTTTTTAGGAGGGTATCCTGAGCCCGGCAGGTCGAAACTAATTTCTTATATCATATCGAGTGTCTCTTTTAGAGAATTTGACATGGTCATATCCCCTTCTGCATACATGTCGCCACAAAAGTTCAAACTTGGAACTAGACACTTAAACAACCCAAATCACTCACCACTTGTGTTAGGGGATGTGATTATCACTTCTTTTTTTACAATTATTATCACTTCCTAAAATAATGAAGAATATCAATGTTGGGCTTTCTGAGAGGCCCAAAAATCCAAGTACTTCATAGATTCATGGGCTTGGATATGGAATGGCCCAAGATTCTATAAATCTTATCTCCAAGCCCACCTTACCATAGTTTTGTTGTAATGGATAGAAATGGCCTAATCCATGAACAAAAAGAAAAAGAAAAAAAAGAAAGAAAGAAATGGCCTAATCCTACCTCAGACACTCTAATCAGCAAATTACCATGGTTTTTCTGCATTATTTCATGACATATTTTGGAATATTTAATTTTTGTTCCAATAATGGTGGCATACCAGTTTAAATTTATAATGCCTCTGTGTAATTATTTAAACGTCTTATCGTAGTCCTTGCGAATCTTTAATTTTCGGCTTTTTGCTTTTACATTGTTCGGAGTGTAAGGTGATGCTCATTAGGGGTGGTAAAATGTCCGGTCCACCAAACCCGTCAAAAAGGATGAATCGGGCTAAGATTTTGAATCCACCAAATTAAAAAGTTTCGTCAAGCTCACACCTCCAAATTGGCGAGTTTTAGCGGGGCGAGGTGGCCCGCCGGGCCAAGATATTTATATTTTTTATTTTAATTTACAAAATATTTATAAATATTAAAAAAATATATACATATATATGAATATTAAAAATTATAATTTTTATTTCTTTATTTATTTTATATTCTTATATACATTATATTATATGTTTGTCATATAATTATTTGAATATTAAGTTGAGATTTTTATTTTTCATATTTTAAAATAATTAGATAATGTATATTATAACGAAAAATTTTATTAGCATTGATGATTGATAAAAATATTAAAAAAATTAGATTATTTTTAATGTATTTAATTATATTTTTTTAAAAAAAAACAATAAATTTAAACGGGCCAATAATTCGTCGGGAGCCCGCGGCGGAGCGTGTTAGAATTTTGAACCCGCGAAATATTTCCGGCCATAGTGGGGCGGGCCAAAGTGGGGCGAGCTACTCGCTTTGCCACCCCTAAATTGCTCATACCAGTATACCACACGCACACACCCCACTTAATGCCACTTTTGCTATTGTGTTTGCTTTACAAATTCACATAGAAATGGCAATAAAATAGGTGCATACTCCTATACATGCTTTAAGCATAAAGAGACAGAAGAGATAAATAAGTATGTGAGTCTCTCTTCTTTGTTTTTCTTTTTATTTATATTTTTCTTTTTGCATTTATAAAGAAGAAATATATATGCTAGCTATCATTTTACTCTGTATGTGAGTTAATACATACATCATGATAAAATTTACTATATGTAATGAAATCTATCATGCTGATGCTTTAACTTAGGATGATCTCAGAGCTCTTCTTAACAAGACATACATCAATCTAATTTTATTTAACTAGTTGTCCTGCACCTTTTTTTTTTTCTTTGTTATCTTGTCAAAAAAAAATTTCACTCTATATGTGAGTGATAATCATAAAATAAGGCTCTTAATTTGGCCATACAATATACTATTATTTATTCAATTATTTGAATTTAAACTAAACTTTCTAATAGTGATCAACTTGGCTGATAATCCATAATAATTAGAAAGACATTATTGTTTTTGTGGATTTAGATGGATGAAATGAAGCATGCACTAATAAGTTTTTTTTTTTTAAAGGTATCCCCAAATTCGGCCAACAGGTTAAGAACTAATCTTTCATAAATCTTAATTCCATTTAAAAGTTTGTCGTTAATTACTGAATTGCTGCATACACAATGCAGGATTCGAACTCCAACACTCGAGTCCTAACTAATAGTGAACAGAGTTTGGAATTACTTAAGAGTGGATGTCCTTATATATTCAAATAAGAGCAATATAATTTGTCACTTTGAATTAATACTTATCCAACAAATTCCTCAATCCTAAATTTTACTACTAAAAAACAAAGGGTCTGCAGTACCAAAAAGAAAAATAAATAAAGGGTTTGCTAATATTAACAAAAATACTAACCCATTAACATATATACAATATCCGAATCATTGGATAATAAGAAAAGAAAATTATTCACAATATAATGAATGGAATAAAAGAATTTCTACTAGTGACCATGCATGGAAACAGTAATACAGCTAATTATTATGTGATATACCTCATGAATCTGTCGGTGCTCGTAATTACCATATAATTTGCCGAAAATATATGTATTTCGGATACATTCAATTTTTGCTATATATAGGAATATAGATATAGAAAATTAAGGGCGTAAGGCTACCACCACCGTCAAAATCAAACAAGAAAATAAAGCGAAACAGTAAAAGTAAAACACAGAAGGAGTGGTACTACTACTAAATTATTAACTCAGTAGAATTCGTAGAAAATATCTGCAATAAATGAATAAAAAACTAACCAAAATTCAATGGTGCACCACCACCACCACCAGTAGACCTCACCGGAGGAACCACCACTTGGTCGGCGTGGTGGCTTTCCGGCATGGTCTCCGGTTGATGAACAAGCCTTCCTTGATCATAGAGAGTCTTGAGTTGATGGAAGTAGGGACAAGTCCTTGAATCAATGGACCTTTTCTTATTAACATCCTTGGTTTTTCTGAAGTACTTGTTTATGTTCTCCCATTTCTCTTTGCATCTCTTTGCACTTCTCTTGTATCCCAAATCTGACATCCCTTGTGAGATTCTCTCCCATAAAGGAACCTTATTGTTATTATTGTTCCCAATTTCCCTCTCTTCACCATTCTTATTATTAAGACTCTCACATCTAAGGTTTATCAGAGCCATAACTTCATCTCTTGGCCATCTTCTCCCAGCATCATTATTAACGGTTGAGATTGAATTTGACTGCTCCTCAGGTGGAATAATATGATCTTGGCGGTTGAGGGAGGAAGAACTAGTAGTAGTAGTGTTGTTGGAAGAAGAAGGTACTTGTAATAATGTGTCACTTACTATGGAGCTAGGGTTTTGAATTTGATGAGTTGGAATAATTCCGTCAGAAGAAGGATTATCATTAGGGCTTGTTGATGCGTATTTCTTCAAGAATTGGATGATGGAGGCTTGCCTGTCACCTGCAATGGCTTGTTCTTGGGCCATAATCTGGAGCTCCTTGTTCATCCTTTCAGTCTCTTGCTTCTTCCATTCTTCCTCTCTTTGAAGCTTCTCTTCATCTCTTCTCAGCATGTCTTGAATCAGCTTGTTGTGTATCTCTTCTTGCTGAGCCATCATGTTATTCACAATACTCTCACAGAAACCCTTCAACCTCTCAAACCTGCAACGCTTCTTCCTCTTCCTGCTTCTCATCTTCTTCTCATCACTCTTATTCTCTTCTTCACATTCTTGTTCTTTCACTGACTTGTCATCTCTTGAACCCTCCTCCTCCTCTTCTTCTTCTTCTTCTTCTTCTTCTTCATCTCCGGCATTAATTTGGTGTTCAAAATCTTGGGTATTTTCAGTCACAAGATGATCTTGATGGTTATCTACTATAGAGCTTTGATTATGATTATCACCTTGATAAAGATCTTCAAGCTCATTAAGAAACCTGTAACTATTGTTCTTGGCGTAGTTGTTGAAATATCTTGTCTCATCTTCGAATTTCTCCTTACATTTGTCACCACTCTTCTTAAATCCAAGCTCTCCTAGCTTTCTGAACACATGATATATACATTCATCACCCATTAACATAGCAAATTAAATTAGCATATCAGCATTTATTTTGATTTGCACTGAGGCATTATGTCGAACATGTAATAGGCAAAATGTATGTGGTTCCCAATTGAAATTTCATCCTTCTCTTTGCTGCAGAACTGCACGTACAATTTTTTCTCTCTCTCTCGAAGTTTGTGTGTGCACGCGTGTGTATGTGTCAGAACTCAGCACTAGTGTATGTGTGTGACAATGTGCACGTGTGTGTTGTTGTCTCTACTTTACCACATTCATCATCATCATCATCAACACAGAATGATGAAATTCCACTATTCTAGCTAGGTTCTATTATATGAATTGATTGATGTTCAAGTTTAAATTAAAAAAAGAAAGAGAGGTTTGTTTAATTTGATATAATTAAGAAAGAAGCTAAGCATGATGAGTAGGTAGATACGAATTTGAACATACCTAGAGACATGGTCCCAATAAGTGAGTTGAGGGAACCAAGAAGTGTCCATGCTTGATCTGATCCTCAAGAGTGCAACAACTTCATCGTTGCTCCATGAAGAAGAGTCAACCAAGTCGTTGGGTAATAACTGTGTTTGATCTCTTTCTTCATCATCAGTAGTAGCACTGTGGAATAATATGTTGTTGTTGTTATTGAGTGAAGAAAGTGTGGCATTTGGTTGTTGTTGGAGTAGAGGAATAATGTGATGATGATGATGATGGTGAGGGTTGTTGTTATAAGGGTCAAAGGGTAAGAAGGTAGTGTTGGTGTTGGTGGGGGTTAGAGAAGCATGATGGAGCAGTGGGGAGAATGATGATGGTGATGGTGATGATGATAAGTGATGGTGGTTATGAAAAGGAAGAGTAGTAGTGGTGGTGGTGGTGGTGGTGGTTCTTGTGGTTGGTGCTATGAATTGGTGGAAGTGGTCTGATGATGATGGCAATCCATCGAACATGTTTTTTTGTGTATGTCTTATCTCTACTCTTCTTCTTGCAATTGTTTATTTCTCTACTTCTTCAATCTTCACTTTCTTCCTTGCTTTCTTTCGCTGTAAATGAGCAAATTGAGGCTACAAGCAAGCAACTATGGCAAGACATACATACATACACTTCTCTCTCACGCTTGTCAAGGGAATGAATTTGTCCTTTCATGTAAGGGAGAAAAAGATAGCCCCTCAACACCTTTTTTACAACAAAACCCAACCCCTCCTCTCAAATAATACAATTTTTTCAACAATAAGGATAGATAATCAATATTATAGCAGCCAATTTTAGATGTCAAACTAGCCCAACAAAGTCACTATTTGAATTTAAGATTTTTGTAATTGAGTTTTAAATTTTTTTTATTTTTAAAGTTTAAGCATATATAATAATTTTATATATACGTACATCTATCTTATTCACTATGTTTGAATAATTTGATATTTAATAAAAATTTATTTTAATATTATTTTTTATATTATTTGATATTAAAAAAATTTATTTAATATAAAAATAAATAATTTAATAAAATTTAATTAGTTAAAATAAATGTACAATATTATTGTGTTATAAATAACTTTGATTTTGATGACAAAACTTTCAATTTATAGAGAATTTATGCAAGTATAATAAGTTTTTAACATATATATCTTTTCATATGGTCACGTTAAATCTCCCGAAAGAGATACTCGATATGGCGTAAGAGATACTCGATATGGCGTAAGGAATTGATCTGGCCTGGCGAATACAGGAAACCCTCTTATAAAAAATATATATATCTTTTTGTACATACAAATAATGAATGAATTAAAGTGCATACGATATTTTTATATCTTATACAGTCATACCTACACATATTAAACTTCTTATTATATATATTCACACAAATATATTTCTAATTCTAATTCTAATTCTAATTCATTGGGAACTCATTCAAGCTTTTCTTTTTCAGACAACATCGAAAGGCATATTTTTTCTTGATTTTATATCATTACATCCTCGCATCATGCAACTCTAGCTAGAAAGCTTATTCTCACTCGCATATATAAAATTATCACCAAGTGTGACTACTCCTAGTTAAATATTTTAGGTTTTTTTATTTATAAACAAAATAAATAACATATTTACTAATTTGAATGCTGTTATATAAATTTACAATTTTAAATGTAAATTATAAAACTGAATTCTATAAATCCAAAATAAATAATTCAAATATTTTGCTGGAATAAAACTCGAAATTAAATAAAATTAATAATTTAAATACACATCTCAGAGTTGGAGAATTCGAGATAAACTTAAAAAAATGAATCATGCATTGCTTCTATAAGCTATATATGTAATTATTATATTTAGTTTATTCATTGATAAAAAAATCAAATATTTTATTTCAAATTGATGATTGTACTATTATAATTTATTTGATATATTTTTTATATTCCACCATCTTATTCTATACGATTCTGTTTGTAATTTCAGAATCCTAAGTAGCTATTAATAACATAATAAGATAGAATTTTTAATAAAAAAATTATATACAGTGACAATACACTAATATTATGTTGTTAGACAATATATGATTGATAGTATATGATGAGTGATGAAGGGGAGTGGGGCAGGGAAGAGAGATTGGAGATGGAAAAAGAAAGATACGATGGGAAATGCATTTGAGTATGTGTGGGTGTGGGTGTGGGGTATGGCAGTAGATGACGGTGATGATGCTGCAATTAACGGCTGTGCCCATGGCAGGACACGTGAAGCCATGCAGACTGTGGGCTCCATCTATTTAAGGAAGGGAATCTTCACATGCACCTACCTCACTTCCCTTATCGTACAACCTCACCACGTGCAACCCCTCCATGTGCTACACTCTTACTTTTTTATACACCTACGAACCTTTCAATATTTTATTATTTTACACCTCACTATTTTTTTCATTTATTATAAGATAAAAAATTGTTTTTTTTTTATCTATAATCAAAGTTTTCAAAATACTCTAAATTTAATTTTTTTTAATTTTATTTTTTTTAAAAAATTAATTTCTTCTAAACTTATGTAATATTATGTATGTAATAAATTATATCAATTTATAATTTTTTTATTTTTACATTGCATAATTTAGATATTTTTATTTTTAAAGAATTTTGTTGTTTTTACTATTTTTAATTATAAAATTTTAAAAATAAAATATATGAAAAAGTAAAAATGAAAACGAATGAATCTTCAAGATAACTTTAAAATCTGAAAATAAGAAAAAAAGTGAATGTGAAGAGTTGCAAAAATAGGGTGTTTGGAATTACAATTTTTGTAGTGTAGGCTTCAACTTTGCTTAGAGGTCAGTGAGACAGTGGGAGGAGCAGCCAACACATGTGAGGTTGAATTGATGCGTTATGATATGATATATGAAATTCTGAAAGCATGACAACGAAATGAAATATGAGTGAATGAATGGGTCTGTCTTCTGCCACTGTGGGTCCCGTCCAAGTGGAGCCTCAGCCTCTTATACTAAAAGACAACGTGGGGCCCTACCCCAACATAAACTTTGCGCCATATGCATCTCGTGTCTTGTCACTTGTAACTGTACTCGCTACTCTACGGTATCATTCGTCGTCTACAGTGTATGCTACAAACCTGCATGATTGCCTGCATCCTTTTTTCAAATCACTAATCCCTAATAGTAACACCCTTCTTATCCACTTTATTAATTAGTACCTATCACAAACATCATATCGTATAGGAAGTAGGAACCATGTTATTGTTGCCAACAATGAGTGCTTAATGATATAGGTCAGCTATATTTCAAATTTTTTATGAGAATTTAATTTTGAACATATAAACAATTTTGTATTCGTTGTTTTGAATTATCATTCATATAGTTAATACATATATAAAATTGTTTTATATTATCAATATATTAAAATTAAATTATTTTTTAAATTATTATTTAAAATCGTGAATCTTGAAAATATTCTCGTGTAATAGAAATGTATTGGCTGTACTTTTAAAAAATGAATTTACTAACGGAAAATATTAAGTATACAAGTTATTTTTATAATGAAGTCCAATTAAATTATTATTTTTTAATATATTTTCTCCTTCTTCAACTAATGTACTTAATTTTTGTTTAACAAAATATTTGTACATCTATCATTTTTTTCAAAATATTCAACTCTACTTAAAAAGTACAACAATAAAAGCTTGATATTAAGATGGAAACTTTCTAAAACCAAAGTTCAATAATGATAAAGCAATTGTCTAACATTTTATATAAAAGGAGGGTGTTAATAATAAGTGGTAAATTGGTAGCACTTAATTAGCAGCATTCATATCAGGCTCATTGATATGGAAGGAAGGAAACCCTATGCAAATGGACCTAATTAACTCAACTGCGTGAAAATATAGAAAGATTGTGATATTGAAACCGACAATAGACATAAATGCAAAAGAAAGAAGAAACTAAATGGCTAAGGTGAAAAGAGCACTTGGCATGTCTAATCAAATAAGCAAGAACACGAACATTGGATTAAGATGAGGGGGGTGAAAAATTAAATCTAGATAAGGATGTTGCAGTGACAAGAGAACAATTAGTCAATCGTGTAATCTACGAATACGTTATACGTCTGCCAAGTGCAAACTAATTCAATGATGTTTAAGTTAAAGATAAAGTGTGTAATTAAGGATGGAAGAACGTCACCAAAAAAAAAAAAAGGATGGAAGAAGACACAAGAAGGGAGCAAAAACGTGATAGCGATGGGATGAGAGGGGCTAAGATGAAAAAACGAAAGGAAAATGTGTGTATTAATTTTGATTGGGACTGGTTTCAGTAGGTGCTGTGGATTGTGTAATAAACGGCACACAAATGGCAGGGCATGTGAAAACATGCAGAGGATGGGGCCAATTACTCAATACTAACAATTTTTGCATGCTCTCAAAGGGATACAATGCATGCTACAGCCTCAGCTCATAGCCCTTGATAATGTTCTTCTCCTTAGAGGCTTCCTCTGCTCATGTACAGAGAGACCATATTTCCACTGCCTTGAAGCACTTGCTGTTGCTAAAATGGAACTGCAGAGCGTGCACAAGGGGTTAAACCCAGCACACTGAAACCTTCTCTTGCAAAATCCAACATTAATTAGTAGCACATACAAATATTTGATTCAAATTTACAACAGAAATGGTCCTAGTGTTCATTTTTCAGTTGTCAAACAAAACAACAAGTGTGCTTGTGAGGGGATTCTGTTAACATCTAACGAATGAAAGTTGAGAGAATTTCCACCTCCTTACTGGTTTAGTGTCTTGTGATATGCAACCTGAAAGATTATCAAAAAGAAAAGGGTTTTATACACAAATAATTGACAGAAGTTTGTTCTAATAGTTATTTATTTGAGGGATAGAATTAATAGATACAGGAGTTCTCAAATTGGATGCTTACAGATGTTGAAGTCTTCAGCAGTTCTCTTATGGCCATTGTTGCATAGCATGAAGTGGGGAGGGTGAAACTCAATTTCAGAGCAGTTTGGGAATCTTGAGAGTTGCTGCCAGAGACAGATTCATCCTGTGGTAGTATTACTTCCTCACCTTCAATCTCATTGTCATCAGTATTAAGGTTTATATCATCATTTGAGCTCTCTAATTGTCTCATATTATCTTCATTTTTTGCATCAGGTGCATCCACTGGTCTGACACCATTCACAGGTTTAGACTTGATCTTGTCTAAATCCGTCTCTACCAATGGCTTAGTACCATCAGTATATGTTAGTAGTTCCCTGCAGCAGTACACAATCAAAGTCAATTTCCAATGAGGGAATCACATGCCAGAAACAAACACAATCAATTGCATCAAAGTCTACACAAACACAATCAAGTGGAGCAGTTGGGTACACACCATTCGAAGTTAATAGGTTTCTGGAAAACCCTTCTGTAACTTCCAGTCACATTAGTTATTGAAAATTCCCTAATAACAAGCAAGAATAAACAAGATATGAGAATCTGCAGGAGTAAATAATACATGAGATTTTAGTTTGGGTATAGTTTTACTTCACGTTATGCACACATTCCGTCAAACTGATTCGATCCTGACCATTAAAAGAGAGCAGGCGACTAATTAGGAAATAAAATAACCAATTAACCATCCATGAAGCAGCAACAGAAATATCTAGATACAGATGTGGTGGAGAAATATAAGAGATCAACTTGACACATACTTTATCTGCCAAATCATGATAAACTTTTGCAACATCATTTGTTGGATAAATTACTCGAGAACTGCAAGACCATCAAATGCAGAAATTTCATACTCAATCCCCATAATAAATAAAGAAGTAAAATAAGGGCAAACTGAAAACTGGTTAAGAAGATCATTTGTCAAAACTTACCCGGGCATAGGAAGTATGACATCCTCAATTGTATAACATCCTGAATTAAGGTCTTCAGCAGTCACAACCTGCCATGTATACATATTGTATGTGAACTAGACTATGTTTAAACAGACGAGAAAGATTAAGATGTATCATAACCACAATAGGGACATACCTCTAAAGCTTTATTTAAATTGAGTACTAAAAGAGCTCTGTACAGAGACTAACCTTCACAAAACTATTGCTTTCTTCTTGAATATCTTCAGCAGAGACTTCATCTTCAATATTAGAATCGCATCTATCACCGGAATCATCGTCACATTCAGACGCAACAATCTCTGTAATTTTTCCTGTAGGACTTTCTTTACAATATACCAAATCTCCTAATACAACTTGTTCAGTTCCTGGCACACAGTAGAATCAAATTCAACATCAACTTATTAAATAATTATTTTGACTACAATTACCATAATAATGATAAGGATCGGATGGCATTGAATCATGAGTTATGACATAGAGATGAAAAAGTAGGAGCTATTTGCCAGCAAGGTAAGCAACATAGATCTATAATACTACTAATCACAACTTACCATATTTTTGCACCCTTGTACTAGCTGCATGGTTCCATAAAAAGCTTTGGTAACTATGTATATACCTAACAAATAATCGGGAAGCAACTATTACATTGAGATGATTGATAACTTCCAAATAAAATAATAGTTTTTTATCAGTGTTCTTCTATCACATTTATCTTTGCACATGAATATAATATGGAAGACAGAAACTTTGTGTTTATCATAACCTCAATTCTGTTATAAAAGAGAAAACTAATGCTCACATAGCATAAACACAAGCATATGCTCTGTAATGTGGCAATAATACTCTGCATGTTTGGTTTTGATAATTTTATGCCCCGCCCCCAACAAAAAAAATCCAGCTGAGTTGAACATTTTGATTATAACTTCTCTGAAAGCAAAAGTAAAGTGAACCCAAGCACACATACAAATAATGTGTTCCAAATATGTAAAATTTATAGTCAGCTGTTGAAAAAGAGAGAAAGAAAAATGTGAAAGAAATCATCTTTTATTCTTGTCATCAGAAACAACTAAAACATATGACTACTTTGCAGTGTCCAAAGAAACAATATTCGTAATATTATAGAAAGCTCGAATGTATAGAAATGCAATTTGGTATTATGTATTGTATATACCATAAATAAGTGCATTTAGAAAAAAATATATATATATTAAAAATGACAGTGCAGCACTGATTTAGCCACACAATAAACATCAAGATATCAAGATACTCAGATAATCATATCTTACATCATTCTTAGAGTCCTTGGAATAGCTTTCAATGCCTGCACGTAATTTCCAGGAGACCTTTTTAGGTTTTGCAGCTGCAGTAGATTCACAATAAATTAGACAATTGGTTAGAGTATCGTGTGGAAAAAGTACAGGGGTTAAAAAAAATAAGCTTCTCAGGCCGAAATCCAATTTATGAACTATGAATCACAACACATCACCAATGATTGTACTAATAGAAACTTGTCCAGAAACAATGTTTATTTGAAGCTTACCACAGCCCTTTCAGCAACCAAATATCGAGGCAACTGCCTAAGTGTCCCTTCAACATCCTTTCTATCTTTATAGTACTTGCGTGCCTTGGCTATAGCTTCCTTTTGTATTTAAATAACAAAGTTATGAAGAACAAATGCAATTGACATAATAATATTAAGTAACAGTCCACAACAAGTCAAGTAAAACATACATCATCGATTATAGATTATATAAACCATGAAAAAAGGATATCTCCATCTCTTGGATCAAGGATCATGTCAACAGCAAGTTCCCATTCCCCTCGGAATAAGGCAGCACCAATAAGGTGAGTTGGTACAGAACCACTTCCAAAACGCTGAGAACATCCACATAAAAAATAAACAGCTTAGTAAAGCAAATACAAAAAGACAACAAGTCAAATAATACACAATAAAAAACAGTGTTAATACTTTAAGTTGGCATATATTTTCAAAAGGTTTATAAAATCATTCATATGAACTTTAAAAGGGATGCAGTAACATGTTCAAGCTATTAGATTATAAAATCATTCATGTCTCTAGCCAACATCCTTATTCAAGTCTCTGTAAGTGATCTGGACTTTAGAGCTTAATCCTCATTTGCCCCCATTCTTAAATTTCAGAACATGATGAAGAAAAACACACAAAGATGGGGAGAGAAAGGTATAGGGTACTGGAAGTACTTGTAGACCAAAGTAATTAATGAATCCATGCCTTCCTAAGGCATCTGCCGATGCTTTTATAGTATCTTCAGAATCTGCAACCACGCCTCTGAGAAAATATGTGAATACTTCAACAGATACTAGTTTAAAATAGAAAAAGTATATCTTGAATAGAAAGCACCCTCACCTCAATGTGATTGTAAATCGGTTTCCTGAGAGCTGACCCAAAACAAGCCCTTCATTAACATAACTGAACAATAGTAAATTAAAGGTATCATCATTTATCAAAAAATATAGCAAGAAAGACAAATAACTTAAAGTCAATCAATCACCTTACCAGAAATCTCCCACTTTAATACCAAATAACCTCTCATTAAGGGAAGCTACCCTACTCACCAGCTGCTTATAAACAGTAACCTAGAAACACAAGAAGCAAACCACCTTTGGTATTGAGCAGTAAAATTAACTACAGTGGCTGTTATACAAATAATGAATGTTAAGTGCAGAATCAGAAATCATGTGAGAAGTGATTATACCCTTTGGGTTGTGATAGCACGTTTATCCTTTGTACCCGCAAAACCAAATGATCTTGACTGTCAGTTCAAATGCCAGTCAGTTTAAAAGGAAAAAGGATCAGAAAACTCAACAAAAATTTGCATTGTGCATGTGTAACATACATACACATGCAAATATTTGCATACCCATAGAGAATAACAATATGACAGTTCCTTGACCAACAAGCAGAAAACAGAAAGTATACGGATTCATAATACATACATAACCAATCATAAATATGTTAAAATGTATAACTGAAAACAACACCAACAACCAAACCTTCTACACGAGGAGCAGTTGGAAAGGTAACAAACCAATGACATGATGATATGCTCGTTAATTAACAGAAAAAGGGATACATCACGACACAAAAAATAACCTGAAATCATAGCCCAATAGAAGTTTCACATGGAAGAGCACACACCTGGATGCCAAGCATCTTTCCAATCACCCCAAGGGCTTCTTGCGTATCCTTGTTCTCCTTATAAAGATGAAACCTAGAGATTAAAGTGAAAGAAACATTAAGTTACTACAATGAGCAACTTAGTAAAAAAGGGATATTATCAGTTTATCATAATGTCTAAATAAAGTAGAAAAAAATGCAGCAAATAGTCTTGTATAAGGCCAACTAGTATCCCAGATATCCCACCCCATTGCCCAAGGTAGCATATCCAGCTGAAGAAGGGTTAAGATTTTATTTTACAAGTTCTCAGTACTAGGTGATATAAATAGAAAAACAGGAAATACAGTTAGCACTGCATTTTACAGAACAAAATGCCTGAGAAACTTCACCTAAGGAACTTTCCAAGAGCTTCAGGCCAACTTTTTGAACCTCTGCTGTCAAAAGGTTTATCACCTCTTTCTTTGCGTTTCTTGGAGTCTCTACCATTGTTGTTTGGCCCACCAGAGTTCAATCTCACACGGATGCATTTTGATGAAGCATCTGGTCCATCAACAGTGTCGGTAACAAGGAACTTGAAGTTTCCCTTAAAGAAATTATGCACTGCCTGACAGATTTGAGAAGAATAAAATACATGATGATTAGCAAAAAGAAATACAGACCGAAATAGTGAATTCATTTTGTTAACATACTAGCTTTAAACAAGTCTCATACTTCTTAATTCAAAAACACATTACAATGGCTTGGACAAATGACCTTCACATCCGAATGATTCAGTTTCTACTAGGTTTCTTAAACCCTAAACTGCAAACAATATAATCTCCTATAAAAACTTTAATCCATTGCAGTTGAGACACCCTAGTCCCTATATACAATGACTCAACATCAAGGTGTTTGAAGTTGCAGAGTCACCTTTTCATATGTATCCAAAGTGTACCACACAGAACAAGAAAATGACAAAGTCCATACTAACCGTTCTATGAGATTTGTTCGAATCCGGAGAAAGGACAAGAGGAGCTACACTTTTGTCATCCCCCGCATTAACTTGATTAAGAAATTCTTCCAAATGGGCTGCGTTGGAATCCCCAGCAAGAGATTTAAAAGAATCAAGTAGAGAGGCATAACTGGTAACTATTGTTGCATCAGACTCAGATGTGTTTGTCCCAGTTTCTTGAACACTCTGAAATGGGAATAAAACATCAGACACAAACAAACAAGATTGAAAATCAAGTCATCAATAAATAATAAGCTCAGATCAAAAGACCTTTTGTTGTTCCTCCTCAGGAGGGGCATCAAGCGAAGACAAGTGAACAACTTGTCCATCTCTGTCGACTTCGTTAACAATGAAATCAGAATATCTGGATCAAATTACAACAAACAGGAACACACAATAGACAAATTCGATCATGTTAGCATCATAAATTGTTTATACACTCTCCTGCATGCATTTTTCACTGATATCCACGTAAAAGAATTCAGCACTCGTTACAATCAAAGCTTTTAATTTTTCTTTACATGCAAATTATAGAACAGTGTTGGAGGATTTCAGTGGAGTTCGGAAGAAATAAATAGAAAGTTGAAATGGAAATGCATTGAAGGGAAGAGAGAGAGGACCTTTGCTTGAGGATACCACGGAAGCCAGGAAGGTTGGAAATGTAGCAGGAGATGCCAACGTGAGATTCTTCTACGGTTTTCATCGCCATAACTCAATTACTTTGAAGTTTGAAGTAACTGTAGTGATGTCACAAACGAGTAGGGTTTTAGAGATGAGAGAGTAAACCAGACTCCACACAGAAGCAGTTAGCAGCCAGTAGCAAGCACCACGTTCTGCCGCTGAGTTCCATTTTCGATTCCTCCTATTCTTTTCCAATTTTTTTGTCGGTTCATTTTTTCTCTCAGTAATTTTTGGAAGTGAAATTGGGCCTAAGCCCATTTATTTCAGTTTTTTTATGGTACATAGTAATTCACGGAAGGAGAGGTCAACTAACTACAGGCCCAATATAGAATCAATCAGACTGTGTCTGTAGTTGGAGACAGGAACAACAAAAGAGAAAAGCAAGTATCTAAGCCTGGCTTGGCCGTCTCAGGTGGAAATTTTTAAACATATCAGGCCTAAAATAGAAAATTCATTATCCAAAAATATAAAACAAAAGTAAACCAAAAAAATGAAACATCAATTTGCCAAAGAAAAGGATTTGTACCAAAAAAAAAAAAAGTAACAGAGAATATTCGGAGAATAGAAAACTAAGAAATTTCTACCCAAAAAAAAAAGAAAACTAAAAAATCAACCATTATGATGGTATGATATGATGGTATGTTTGAAGTAAATATTTGGAGAGCTAATTTTTATTTTTTAATTATAGTCTTATTTATGTTAAAACAAAGTTAAAGGAATCAAGAAAAACAAATTCAATTAAGAAAAAAAAATAAAAAATAGTATTAAATTAAATTAAATAAAAAAATTTACAAAATTTTCTAAAAATATACAAGATAATATATATGCTTGGAATTTTATTTGAAAGATTTGAAAGTTGAAAATTGAAATTTATAAATTGTTTAGCAATCTACCTGAATACAATAACAATAATAGTTATTAATTTTTTTATGTAATATACAAATTAAATTAAAAAAATTAATAAAATGAAAATTTATGCTAAATTAAATAATAAAAATACCTAATTCATTGTTATAACGTAGGTTTGCGTACAGTTATGTTTGATTTATGAAGTGTACAAAATATTTTTAATGAGTGTAACATATTATTATATAGTAAGTTTTTTTCTGGTTTAGGAATTAAGATATAATAAAGTTGGATTTTTTTATTATAAAAAATATAATAAGATATGATTAGATAATTATATAGATATGATAAGATATTAATAAAAAAAATAAAAGTTAATGAGATTGTCTTTTAATTTTAATTTTTTAAAATTTTTAAGGCACGTGAGGTAGCACCTTATCAAATCCCATATTCGTTATCATCAAAGGTCCATATTTATTATTATTAACCTAAGTAAAAGGTTGAAAGCAATGAGGATCGAACACACTTTTAGCATATTTCCTCAAAACATTTCACCAATTAAGTTATTTCTTTAAGAATAATTATTGGTAACCAAGAGTTTAATAAACAACACAAACCAACATCTTATTCTTCTCCTTTACTGCCACTATCACCATCCATTATTCATCATCATTGCCAAATCAACCAGTCATCCAGAACTTCAACATTTTATTTGACAACACACCACCAAATCCCTACCTTAGCTTGCAGACTTCACCGTCACATTTGCTTCCCAACGCTTCTTCTCCTCATCTAACTCCATCGAATCCACTGATCCTTTTTCCCATCTTCATCACTGATGAGTTCTTGCTAACCATCGTTGCGTCTTCGAAAGCTTCTGCTGCAGAACCTCCAACACCAACCGTAGCTCCTCCGCGACATCATCACGATCGGATCTGAGGAGGACAAAGAGGGATACGAGCTTCGTGATGGGATTCGAGGCGGTGGTAGTTCTTAGATCTACTACTAACAAAGGAGGGCTGAATAATCGGTGGCTTAGGGTTATTTGAGCCTTCCGAATGTTGACTGCAGAGCATGAAGTTGATGAAGCAACACAGATGATTCAGTGTGCTTTAATTTTTTTATTTTGTTTGGATTTTTTATTTTAAATGATCACTTTTATAGTTTTAGATGATCATTTTTATTAGTTTAGATGATTAGTTTTTAATTTGAGATGATCAATTTTATTATTTTTAATGATTTATTTTTTAATTTTAAATGATCACTTTTTATTGATTATTATTGGCTAAAATTATGTTAGTTACCTAGCATTACTCTTTGTTTAATTATAAAATTGTACTACTAATTTTTTTATAAAATTTGGGGGGCCATGGCCCATTATCCCTTAGAAGCTCCGCCACTTGTATCATTATTAGGTATTAACTAATATTGCGTAAAACTAAAATGATCTTACAGCATCCTAAAAAAAAACATTTCTTGTCAAGAACTTTTTTGTGAATATAAAAACAGATCAGTTTTTTTTTTTTAACAATTTAGGGGTAAAATTCTAATATAATAATAAAAGAGTTTCATTGCTATATAATAATATTAATTAACTTAAAACAAGAAAAAAATAAAAAACCATTAAACTCTAATTTCTAAATTTTAAGTTCTAAATCTTAAATTTAAATATTTAATATAAAATATCATATAAATAAAAAGTTAAAATTTATTTAATTAATAAAGAATACAATATTTTCGACAAAACTTTAAAATTGAAATTATGAACCAGCGGTTGAGTAAAAAAATTAGTAGAAGAGTTTTGTAATGTATATGAAGATTAATTTTTTTTTATAGTTTATAGTAGCAAGTAGCAAAAGAAGAAGATAGTAATTATTAGATTAGATTAGATTTCAATATTAATATTAAGAGTAATGTTAGGTAACCAATAAAAATTCAGTTAACATCTGTCAACAACTTGAATTAGATATTTTATTTCTTTAGATTTTAGATGTTTCTGTTTCTAAGTTTCGAATGTTCTGTTTCTAAAGTTAGTTGATAGCTACTTTAGGTTTCGGATGTTGTGTAATCTTTATTGTGGATGTTCTATTAATATTGGTTATGGATGTTCTATTTTTTGCCAAATATTAATATTAATAATATAGAATAGAAATATATTTTTTCCTGAGTTGTGTTTGTTTGGCAAGCGAAACTGCGAAAGGGTGGCGCAGTGGAAGTGAAAGTGGGAAGTGCGATCCATCCAAAGTCAATTTGGACCTCAGATACTGTTTTTCTGCGTCGCACACTTCACTCCAACACCATCACTGCATCAGATCCAAACCCCAAACCCTCCCCAACCCGCCCAGACCAGACACTACTCTTTCTTTCCTTCTTCTGATTGCTAATTGAATCGATCACTGCTTCGATCTGCGTCTGAATTGGGGGCAGAAAATGGTTACCAAAACAGAGGAGAACCAGCTGAACCGCCTCGAGAGCCAGGTGGACAACGGCGGCAGTGGAGCATGGGAGTACCTCTGTCTCGTTAGGAAGCTCAAGCTTCGCCGCTCAGACAAAGTCCTCAAGCATGGCCTCTCCATCTTGAACAATCCTTCCAAGCGATCCGCTCTTGGCCCTGAAGGTCACCGCCGTACCCTTACTTTTGACCTAATTTCATCGTTATGCTTTTATGCCGAACCGATTTCCTTTATGTATTGGAATTTCTGTTAGTTGCTGTGATGGAATGCTTTTTGACTAAGATTCAGTTCAGTTGCAAGTCTACTTCTTCTGAGTGTCTATTGATTGTTTGTTTCTTGATGCAGAGTGGACTTTGTATGAACAGGTTGCTGTTGCAGCTATGGATTGCCAAAGTCTTGATGTTGCTAAGGTGTTGATCTCTTTCATCCCTTAGTCTCTTTCAAAATAGAATACAATACTTTGCATGTTGAATTTCAAAATCTTTGCTTCCAATTGTTGAGGTATCTTTGTTGGCATGCAGTTCAGTGTTGGTTTTATGATCATTCAGCAATGTTGTGAATGCTTTTTACTTTTCTAATTCTACCTACTATGTATTTACTTTTGTTATGGAAGTGGCATGTGTGTTGTGATTATTTGATTCGATTGTTTTAATGGAGAATGGTAGTTGTACTACATTACTTCACTTATGAGATATCATGCTGAGTCTTTGGCTGCTCTTCATCTTCTGGCCAATTGCTTTTATAAGTCTGAGTCCCCTAATATTCCTTTTCTCTTGTGGTGGTGATAATGGTGGATGGAGAAAATTAAGGTTTAGAATATCTGGTATGCCGTGATTCTTTCACAATTGGTTTTATCATTCCAGTTAAAAGTTTTGAGCAAGATCTTTAATCTTGTTTGCATTTTGGATTTTGGGAACCAGTTTGCTAATGAACTTTTATGCTGCCAATCATGTTATTTATGTTGCAAAATGAGTGTTTGCTTCATTTTTTTTCCCTGTCATATGTGATGAGAAACCTAATGGCTTGAGGTTTTATGTCTTGAATTTGACAATAATTTACTTATTTATCAGGACTGTATAAAGGTTCTTCAGAAGAAATTCCCAGACAGTAAAAGAGTTGGTAAGTTCATACCTTCTAGGTTTTATCCCCCTTTTTTTGGTTATGGATATGGTAACTTTAGTTTCTCAAGAAACGGTTTTGTGCTTACTATGATCTTACCTATTCAATCATCCAAATAGCTTTCACTGTGCATATGCATTTCTACCCTTTTTTCCAGAGAAATTGATTAGTGGTGCCTTACTCATTGTGAAAAAATTGCAGGCAGGCTCGAGGCATTGTTGCTTGAAGCTAAAGGGTCCTGGGAATTAGCAGAGAAGGCATACTCAAGCCTACTGGAGGATAATCCTCTTGATCAAGTAAGGCTACTATCCTTACAAGGAAACCTAAAAAGGAACTAGCATGCTAGTTGCTACTTTATGTGATCCAACAATGATTTACTTTTTGTTGTGTTCTATCATATGATTTGATGCATAATCTTTATCAACCAATTTAATCTGGGCTGCATACTCAAAGAAAGCCCAGTGCTTAAGTTTGTCTCATCTTGGTTGTTTTTCTACTTTACAGACCATCCATAAGAGGAGAGTGGCTATGGCAAAGGCACAGGGCAACATTCCAGGAGCTATTGAATGGCTTAATAAATATCTAGAAATGTGAGGGAGCCCCTTTTTTTATTTATTTATACCATTCCTTCATCGATGATAAAAACGAAAGAAAAAAAAATTAGTGTACCTTAAACTAGATCAAGTGTCTGAATAATTTTTTTCTTATATTAACAGATTCATGGCAGATCATGATGCATGGAGAGAACTGGGCGAAATATATGTCTCCCTGCAAATGTAAGATGTTTTATTCTGCTGTTTCTCTTTCCATCCTAAAAAGTTATTATTGCAATTTTATTATGTTATTGATTATTTAGTTGGCTTTATTATATTATTATTTGGCTAATATTTTTATCTTTCTCAGGTACAAACAAGCAGCTTTTTGCTACGAGGAGTTAATATTATCTCAACCTACTGTGCCACTTTACCATTTAGCCTATGCCGATGTAAGTTACATCTTTAAGAACTGTGATTTCCCCCCATTTCTCATCTATGCTAATAGCAGGGCACAGAACATTGCATGCTATGGATTATTAATGGCAGCAGAATAGTTGCACTACAAGTCTTCATCAGCATTATCTTAAATTATGATACTCGCAGGTACTTTATACTCTTGGTGGATTAGAGAATCTCCAGACTGCCAAGAAATACTATACATCTACTATTGACCTAACTGGAGGCAAGAATACCAGAGCACTCTTTGGTGTATGCTTGGTGAGTTCTTTCTCCCTCCCTCTGGATGTTTTGTTGTGTGATCCAGTGCATGTCTGTATGAACTAAACATGGTGTTATTTGGTGGATGGATGAACCAAAAGGTTTTGTTGTATATATTTAGTTATTATCCATTGATGAATTTCATATTTTTTCTTCATAGATTGTTGATTTTCTTTTGAGGTTTAGGATTTTAGTAAGTTGAGTTGTTCTTTACAAAAACTAGTAATTTATATGCCCGACAATTGAGCTTTGCCCCTGTTCTCCAGTGCACGTCAGCTATCGCACAAATTACAAAAGGAAAGAGCAAGGAAGAGAAAGAAGGAGCACAGGTACAATCTCTAGCAGCCAAAGTGTTGGAGAAAGATTACAAGCAGAGAGCTCCTGACAAACTTCCTCAACTTACAACCGCCTTGAAGAGCTTAACGCTGTCATCGTGATGCAGCATTTCTTGAAGATTCTTGTTATTTAGCCCAGTTTTTGACATTGCCTTAGATTGTTGCCGGTTTGAATCAACCTCGTTAGTTATCTTCTCTACTTTTACATGAAAAATTCATATAGTTATGCGTTTTAACTTAGTTAATGATTATTTCTCTTAAGACGTGTAAAGTTTCAGCTGGTCCAGTGGATCTAAAATTACCATTTCATGGGACTTCCCTCATGCATAAGGTCGGCTACCTTTCGTTTTCGACAACCTTGTACTTTAGATGGCTATAGTGCTATACACTTTAAATTGGAAGCTTGTTTATCTTTCTTTTTTTGTGATGGTTGTTGGTTGAATATCACATTATTTGTTCAAGAACAAAATGAACCAACCAGCTTCCACACACACGCCACATACACAGCTGCAACCAACTTGGAATTTGAGAGATATTATTTATTCTGATTTTCAGTCTTTCATTCATTCAAGGACACGAGTTTGTTTAGTGACCCATAATTGTTGCAATCATCAAAGTTGAAACGGGTGGACGCGAATCCATAGCGGAAAATGGTCGAATGAAGCAATGCCACGAATTCACCTCAAAACTTTAACCATATGCATACTTATCGAGATATTCTGCTTTTGTCCGCAACGCTAAGGACACAAGGTCGTTAATGCATGCAGTAATGTAAAATGGCGCATAAGTTGGAACAAGTTGTGCTACACATCTATATGTATATTTTAAATTTTAAAAATCGGATTATGTTCACTGCTGATCAAAAATTATGTGCTTTATTAAACAATCACATAATTATAGTGTGTATAATGCGGGACAAGACAACATATCAATTCACATTCAAACAGTAAGATTTTGATAAAATTAGCAAGGACATTATGTTTCACATGTAAATGTTGGAATGGGTTGCATCATTATGGTTGAAGATGGTGAAGGCCGCAAAATAGGAGGGGAGTAGGGACCAGTGTTAAGGGTGATGTTAAGTATTGAGGTACAATTTTGCAGGGTTTATGAAATTGTCTCCCCATTCCCCAATCCGTTTGGGCATGCTGCAGAAAATGTCATTTAACGTGTTGGGGTTAACCCTCTTACCTCTACTCTTGTCACTTCCTCTTCAAGGACCTGCAAATTGCAATTATTCTTCACCTCTATACAATTCTGAGTTTCATTATCAGTAAAAGATGTATGCCTTTCATCATCCCTTCTAAACTAACAAACGTAGTTCAGACATTTTTCTAATTAAATAATCAACTATCAAAATAGTCAAATTTATTATAGACGAATAATCAAATTTCTTACAGTGATATAATAATTTTTTTTACAGAATGTCAAATATATATTTCTATAAGCCGGAATGATCAATGGCTGAACTTTTGTATACATATCATATCAAAAGTCAAAACTAATCATATCTCACATTTTGTATTACTTAAAAAACTAATTATAGGGTGAAAAACGAAGACCATTAATTAAATTAGATAATTAAATGATTAAATATAAGTCGGTTCTCGCCCTGCCCCATGCTCTTTTAGAAAGTACAGAAATAGAAAATGAATCATAGATTGTGACGACCAAAAAAAATCATGGAGTTTGATTCCTTGAAAATCTAGAACACAATAAATGAATAGCGTTTAATTTTTCTGGCATCCTATGTTAGCCGAAGGCGGGAAAAATGCGATCATGCACAAGCTATAAGACAAACAACAGAAATAGAAAATATAACTTTATCATATTAGATGTCATGTCAATCAAATTTACATATTCTCTCATTTCATTGCGATTCCAAACAGTACGTTTATAATTTATCTATAATAATCTTTTCCACTTTTCTACCTAATCAAAATGTTGGACGAACGTAATGTAAAGTAATGTGAATGTTACAATTTTTAAAGAGAGAAAGAATGGAAAAGGATAAAGATAACAAGAAACAATGCAGTAATGCTTGATCCAAGAAAAAAACATTTGACATGTCTGAAGACACGTGTCTTGCCAAAACTTGTTTCTTTTCCTTTTTCCTTTTTTTTTTTTAATATAATAATAATTTGCAAAAGAACTCAACACCAACACTGTCCTATGTATGAATGTAACAAATCACTGCTCCTGATCTTATTCCTTCTACTATGCTCAGAAAATATCCCAAACTAAAGCAATCCCTCCATGTTCATCTATTCATCAAAGACATATATATGTTACTTACCAAGACAAAGCCCTGTTTCACTTCCAGAGAGGTCAGAACATCCGCAACAAAGTTCTAACGTAATCTTTGAATTCTTGGTAGGGGTGATATGATGTGGTAATTTGACAATAATGGTCCAAATTATTAACTTGCAGCCATCCTTATTGACTGATCCGCAGCACAGTTAAGCAATTCATGAACTTGAGAATTGGGAGCTGGACTCCTCAAAAGTGCAAGTGGATGATGCATTCTTAAATTATCTGATTTTTGCAATCATCTCATGCTATATGGAAAAATAGTAATCACAATGATATGTTCCAAGTTGATCAGGATATCATATTATGGCCTATCAATTCATAGCACTACTTAGGAGCAAGAATACATCCCCATATTCACATACTTGGGTTAGAACTCAGAAGATTTCGTCCATGATTTAAGAGATGAGCCAATCAAAACAAAATATATTTATGCTAAAAAGAGAAAGAATGACTACCATAGTGCTATCATACCAAGATTGATGTTCTTCAAAGAAAATAATCACATTACTAACTACTAAGTTTGTTCCTGGTTCATAATTTGCATTAACAGAATCATGCATAGAGAAGCTAACAGTACTAAAAAGAGAGAAATATCATCATAAAGTTCAACACTGATATAAGTTGTGAGACCTATAACAGAGTTCATACTTCATACAGATCTAAATATACATCAACTCAACATATAAATATAATAGGACAGTATCTCCTACACAATTTGTTAACTATTATCAAGCATCAAAGCAAGCAATTCTATAAAGGGAAGGGATACTGATATCCAATTCCAGTGCAACCCTCTATTGGTTACTACATCAGCCAGAAAGAAAGAAAGATTAAAGAAGAATAGTTCAAATTCACTAATCTTCCTCTCACAATCTTGCTCCTCACCTCGGCTCTCATATACTTACTAGTTACTACACTTTTGGCTAATAAGATATCTTCTAATAATTCAGCACCAGCAGCAGCTTGCAGTGCCATTTTTACATGCATAATCAAATGAATTGTCAACACTAACAGTTAAATATTTGGCAAACTCAACTAGATATAATAGGTATACATCAAAGTAAAAGAGAATAGGAATGCACTTGAATAGCACAGGAAAAAGAACCACAAACATTTTAGTTTTAGCAATATAGATCATAAAATGAACACATTGAAGACGAATATACAGCCAATTGGAATAAAAAATGGCTTCCCATCAATTCAAATAGCTCAGCTAACTTGAGGGTATGAGTTTGACAAGGGAAATGTGACAAGCAAGAGGACTCATTTATAGCCAACTATATTTCAATCGCATGGTTGATAAATCAAAACTCACTAAAAAGGTCTCTGTTAGTATCAATGTCGGATTCCTGCATCTCTACACGTTCTTCCAAGCATGCAAAATCAGAGAGAAGCCAAGACCTTGTGATTTGGTATCAGGAAACCTCTGAGAGAAAGACAAGTGCAACAGATTTGCATCAGAAAGCGGTTGAGCAGGCCACATCTTATCAGCAGATAGGCATGTTCTGAACATAAAGACAGCATCTCCAAGAGATGGATTATAGAGCCAATTATACACATCCCATAGAACTTCCACTGCAAGGCCATCTACCAGGATAGTATGATTTCCCCGGAACTTCCATCTCAGCCGCTTCACTTGCATCACCGTTTTGCTGTCAATGCGAATTATAAGCGACGGATCACTAATACTTGTGTCACATTCAATCACAAGGTCATGAACTTGACCATTGTTGCAAAACACAGCCTTGGTACCAAACAACTTCTTACCAAAAACATGTTCTTTCTTGGCAACCAAAACTGCATTGGAGGACAATGGAGCAGCATTCGTCTTCTTAAAAGCTTCTTTCCTCAGATCCCCAAGAAGGAGAACCATTTGCCGATCTGCAACAACTCCTACATAAAATCCCTCCAATGGCTCCGGCCCGGAGCCAAATTTAGCCGAAGAGAGGTCCCAATACACATCAATTTTACACGAATAAGCCTCAAGGCTCTTGCAACCTTTCCTCTTGGAGAACACCCACGGTTTGATGTCCACCTTACAAAGACACTGATTTGTAGAGTCATCGATCCCAACACTGAGGCAATGCCCCATCAAATTCTTACTCCAAGTCACAGTAACCACGCAGGACCGGCTTCGTATCTGGCATTGATAAGAACAGGAAACTAGATTCTGAGCCGTCTTACTGGAGCTTGAAGAAGAAGAATCTGCAACTTGAACTCCATTTTCACCAAAACAAGAAGGGAAATCCTTCATCTTGTTCTTCCAAAAGTGAACCTCAATTCAATCCAACTACCAAGCTTCCTTTTTTCTTTTAGGCTTTTCAGCAAACAGATGGTGCCCAGTTTTGCTGTGCAAGAGGAATTAACACAAAACGAACTTGAGAGTGACCCTTACCTGAACTTGGTCAGAGAAAGAGCAAAATCAGCAAACCCCATCTCAGAAATGGTTGGCAAAAATGCTCATGGGGCTATGATTTGAGATGGAGATTGGGTCGTTGCCATGATAGAGTTAAGACCCCATGAATCGAAATTAAGGTAGAATCAAACAATTTTGGAGAATGTAGGGAGTGAAAAACAGCTTAGAGAGAAGAAGCAGACAAAAAAGCAAACTTGTTTCACTATCAATGCTACTAAAGATCGAAAATTTTTGAAAAGGGAAAACAACCCCCAAAAGCCACAAAAAAATGAAAACGGAACAGAGGATATGAAATTGCAAACCGACCTCAGAAACAACGGAGGTCGACAGAAGAAGAAGGGGGGAAAGAAAAAGAGAAGAAAACAGCAACTGGGTATTGTTGTTGTAGATGTCACTCTCTACATTGATTGAAGGAATGTGAAATTGTGAACTGAAAAAAAAAAAAAAGGAAAATGAAAAATGAAGCTATTATTTTTTTTTCTCACTTTTTTTTATTATTTTTTATTTGTTTGTGTGGGTGTGTGACTGTCTGAGGTTGCTTTTTACCTGGTGGAGGAAGAAAGTTGAATTGAGATGCGAGTAAGTCTTCTGTTTACTTCAAAGGATAGAATATATTTGTGAAAAGTTTTAAAAATAATTTTAATATTTAATTTTATTTTATTTTATTTTCAATATTTTTATTAATTTTAATTTTATTTTTAATTGTTGATAATTTTATTTTTAATATTTTTAATTTATTAATGATTAAGGATAAAATTAAAATTAATAAAAAATATTAAAAATAAAATTGAATTAAATTAAATTTTAGAAGTATTTTAAAAATTTTTTGCAAACCTAAATCATACTTTATTCAAATTATTATATTATGAATATGAAATATTATAAGGACAGTAATATGTGACACCCTAAAATTATCTTAACTATTAAGTGAAGTAAAAAAAAATATAAATTCTTTAATAATACAAATGTTTTTTAGAATAATAATTTAAGAAAATTAATAGTTTTTTACTAGTCTTGATATTCATAATATATATATATATATATATATATATATATATATATATATATATATATATATATATATATATATATA
>JASCZI010181295.1:146237-157675 GCA_036250425.1 Stylosanthes scabra | reverse complement strand
CTGTTTGTGCTTATCAAAAAGCGTTGACAGTTTTCAAGACCTGCAAAGGAGAGAATCATCCGGCTGTGGGAACAGTCTTTGTGCGCCTGGCAGATTTGTACAACAGAACAGGAAAGTTAAGGGAATCAAAATCGCATTGTGAGAGCGCACTCAAGATATACGAGAATCCCATGGCTGGGGTTCCTCCGGAAGAGATTGCGAGTGGTCTTACAAATGTTTCAGCTATCTATGAGTCGATGAATGAGCTTGATCAGGCACTCAAGCTACTGCAGAAGGCACTGGAGATATACAATGTCGCCCCCTATCAGCAAAGCACAATTGCAGGGATTGAAGCTCAAATAGGGGTAATGTACTACATGTTGGGGAACTATGCCGAGTCTTACAATTCTTTTAAGAATGCTATCTCCAAGTTCCGAGCCATCGGTGAGAAGAAATCAGCATTCTTCGGCATTGCCCTTAATCAAATGGGACTTGCCTGTGTGCAGCGATACGCCTTAAGCGAGGCTACGACTTTATTCGAAGAAGCAAAGGATATTTTGGAGCATGAGTATGGACCATATCACCCTGACACTCTTGGGGTATATAGTAATCTTGCTGGAACCTATGATGCAATTGGCAGGTAACTACCTTTAAACTGTGAATTTTGTTGATGCTATTATCTCTTTAGTTTGCATTTTTCTTGCACTCATAGCATTTTCAGGAAAGGTAGTTACCATAATGAATGGTGAGGGGGATATTGTCAGATTTTCTACCTCTGATACTTGCTTAAAAATGGACGTGAAATCCGTGGCAAATTAGTCCTTGACCTTTCGGGTTAGGGGATAACATGAGAAATAATAATAATAAAAAAAGGCTAGTGACTAGTGAGGGAGTAATTGAATTGTTCATGGCTTCAATAGTTTTACACTTTCCAGGATGGGGTGAAATAGTTCTATTCTCCGTAAGAAGTTTGATATATTTGTTTCAGGCTGGAGGATGCAATTCAGCTTCTGGAGTTTGTTGTTGGTATGAGGGAGGAAAAGCTCGGCACAGCGAACCCCGATGTCGACGAAGAAAAGAGAAGGTTGAATGAGCTGTTGAAGGAAGCAGGTAGAGTTCGCAGCACGAAAGCCAGGTCACTTGAGACTCTTCTTGATTCCAATGCTCCTCCTCCTCCTTCTTCTTCTTCTGTAAACAAACTTGTCATCAACGCTTGATGATGATCGTTGAAACTGATTAGTGCTTCAAAGAGCTCTTATGCCAAAGTAGTGTGTAGTGTAATAGGTAATTTGAATGATTGCATAGTGTTCATAATTGATGAGCAAAAATGGAAGGGTTGGAGAGTGTAATAATTAATTTAGGCCAAAGTTTTTATCCAGATTTTTATTTGTATCATAAGATGTAAGTAATTATGGTATACGGGGGGATATATGCCCCTTATTTGTGTATACAAGATTTTTGTGTTTTTCCTTTCCCCTTTGTTTCATAATGAGGGGGACAGTGGAAGACTTGTTTAATTGAGACTACGATTCTACATTCATTGCTGCGTCTGTGTTGATAATGGTTGATAATTTTTCTACTGTGTTCTGTGACATTGAAATTTGAGTTTTAACATTTTTTTTTTGTATCAAATTAATCACACTTTAACCAAATAATTTGATGAGTTGGTCTAGAATGATAAATTAATTCTTAATAAAATTATTTTTTATTGAAAACAAATTTTAGACAATTTAATATCTCAATTAATTATACTATTTTATTGGAAATTAAGAGTTAAATTAAGAATTAATTAATTTGTTAGAGAAACTTAGAGTTTCTTACTTTCTAAGATTAAGATTGAAGTGAGTAGGGAGTGTTCTTTCATATTTTGAGGCAGAGTTTTGCTCCAATCTATCTTTTAATAAATTACGATTTAATATCTAGAAAGTGGGATTTTTTTTATAAATAAATAAAAAAAATAACGAAATTACCATTATAAGCAAACTAAGAAATTTAGTGAAAAATGTAGATATTTAGTATAAACAAAACAACGAAAACGATAGAAAAAGTCCTTTTTTGGTGAACAAGCAAACTAAGAAAAAGAAAGGAAAAAAAAAACCATAACAAAAGAGCAACCCAACACAAAGGCTATCTCTCAAAATCCCTAAGCAGCATCTGGGCCATGGATTCCGGAGGGAGAAGCCAATCTAAAACACCATCATCACCAAGAGCTCCCATTCTAACAAGAGTGTTTGCCAATTGCCACTCGATTGTTAACCATGGAGAACACTTAAGCAGAATCAGTTTTTGTAAGTCAAAAAAAAAAATATATAAATACTCTTTTGGCTATAAAAGTTTGGGTTTAAAATTAAATTAGTCACAAATTTTTTTTAACTAAAATTGGCACAAAAGTTAAAGCTTTTGTTTAAAAAACGCTTTTGACTATTTTGACTTTCTATTTGTCATTATATAAAACAATAGAAATTTTAAAAATTTATGGCAAGCCTCCAATCTCTCAACAGTCAACATCAACAATGCTCTGAACCTCCTCTCTCTCAACCTTGCTCTGAACCCAGCCCTAACCCTGCTGCCCACTGTCTTTCCGCGCATCATCGTTGCTACCTGCGCCTGCTTCGCTTCTCCTTCGTTGCCATTGCGTCGCTTCTCTTCTCCGCGTTGCCTCTGCCGCTACTGCTTCGCTTCTCATCCGCCCTGTCTGCTCTGCTTCGCGTCTGCCGCGCCGCTTCTTATAAGTTTCGCCTCCGTCTCGTTTGATCAGCTTCGCCTCTACCGCGTTCGTTCCGCGTTCAACCCTTAATTTCTTTTTTTTTTTTTTTTGGCTTTACCACCATCCCCCCTCTTCTGGTCCTGCTTGTATTATTTTAGGGTTTAACATTAGGATTTGCATTTGGTTTTGGTTTTAGTAATCTTTTAGGATTCAACATGTTCAGCCCTCAATTCTCAGGATGCCATTATACATTCATTGGTGTTGGTGAGTTTTTGAGGCTGCAAGATGGACTTGAATAATATTGATTCTGCATTTGGTGTTGGTGATTGGTGAGTGTTTTGACTCTGCATTATACTTCGCAGTTGCACAAACAGGATTAACATCTTATAAAATTGATATCAATTTGGATATCTCTTATTGGTTTTCATTCTACTTAGGAAGCCAATAAATTTGGAATAGCATAGGTTATTCTTTTCTGTTTTCTATTTCAACCACAGTGTGTGAGAAATGCAATTGGGGCATCGCGGGAACGTAAGCATGTGTAATTAACAAGAAGGGCATTTTCATCCTAAATGGCGCTTTAAAAAATTATTGAAACCTTTGTGACCAAATTAAAGAAGAAAAAAAAAGGTCTAGGTTTGGGACCGACAAGATTTTCGACACAAACCTTTATGACCAAAACACCATATATCCCCCCAAAAAAGGAGAATCTATTTCACATAATAAGGGACACGTCTAAAATGTTCCATTTTAAAAATGAAACATTTCGGGTCACCTGGTGGTCGAGTGGTAAGAGGCACGGCCTCAAAGCGAAATGACACGGATTCGAAACATGCATTGTGCACAAGGCTATTAATTTAAGTGGTGATTTTCTAGACCTTGCTAAAACTTGGTAGTGGCTGAGTAATGAATATGTTAAGTGCGTGAGTATGTTCGTGATGTAAAGCCTAGGATTGGGGTCTGTTGTCCAATCTATCCGACAAAAAAAAAAAAAACATTCCAAATCAATCTTGATCATATATTTTTTAGTATTAAGATAAAAGGGATAGTATTTAACATCATATTTTATTGTGTTACCAACAACATGAAATTTATCATAAACCTTTAGATTACATGTGATTGTGTATTTTGGGAGTATAGCAATGAAGAATGTGGGATTGCTATTCAAATGGTGGTGATAATACTCTAATAAAGGTGAACTGCTATTGAAGAGAGTGGTTAGCTCCTGTTATGATGTAGACATGAACTCTAGAGTGGCTAAGTGGGTGATCATATGCGTGGCAAGTCACATGAGCCGTGAAAGAATATTATTGGAATCAAAAGAAGGAGTACTGTGAACAATTGTGTAAGGTTGGTTGGAGAATGTGTGTGGAAAATGGGAGAAAAATCAGATTCTGGGAGGATGTGAGGATTGAAGATATGCTATTGAAAGAAAAATTTTTCTAGAATTTTTAGAGTGTCAAACATGAAGAGGTTTGGTGAAGGGAATTATTTTAGAGTAAGAGAGCACAATTAGTGAGTTACATAAACTGTTAGAATATGTTTCTCTTTTTGCAGGTATCGAAGATCAACTAGCGTGGGTGTTTAGTTCAGATGGGAAATACACGATAAAATCCTTTGTTTAGGGAGCTCGCAGTCACAAGTAGAGAGTTGGGAGCTCCAAAAATAAAGCATGTCTTTGACAACATGCGGAGAGATTTGGGGTGCTTGAGAGTGGAGATGCTAGTGTGTTTCATACTCACATGTGAATTAAACACGGAGGCAGTCCTACTTAGAAGAGGCATAATTGGGCAAGGAGAAGAGGTATCTGTGTTATGTGGTGCTGAAGCTAAAACAATAGACCATTTATTCGCTCACTGCACGTATGTTTCTAAACTATGGTTGCTCTCTGTTTGTTGGTGTAATGTGGCTTGGGTAGGAAGTTATGATATAAAACTTGGTTTTTTTTTGGGCTTAGTCATAGCCTATATAAGGCACAAACTTTAGTTTAAATAACCCGACCCATCTATTAACTAACCCGCCTCATTTGTTTTTCTTACTTTTAGTACTAGATTTAAAGCCAGAGATGAGAATAAGTGAGTGATCGAAGCTCTGCTAGGGCATGGTCTGAGTATCGCCAGGCTTGCGAGCTCTTCTCGATCGTCTTTCCCTGCCGAAGAGGTCCAGTATGTTTGCCAGTTTCCTTCATTTCTTCAGAATATAAAGCCTGAAGTGCATTTGTAGTGTTCGAACCTATGTACTCTTAGTTTCTCTGTGAGTTTATGTTTGGCCAGGTTCGTTCTTGTGCAATTAATCTCTGAATTTGCGGTGGGAATTCTTGATTGGTGTTTGATTGTGTTGAAATTGACTGTAAAACTTGGTTTGAGGGGTGGGTGAATGAGGAGGTTATTAGATTTAAAAGGAAAAAAGTGAATAATGCTTTTGTTTGCTGTGCTATGGGTGGTATGGAAAAATAGAAATTTAAAGATGTTTTAGAATAAAATAGTTGGATGGAATAGTGCTTGCATGCATGTTAAAAACTTGGTGAACAATTGAAATATTGTAACAGTACGAAAAATTAAGGGTATTCGGGCTGATGCTATAGAAGATGACAAATTTATATGGACATGCTGGGTATGTACACATTATGTAGCAAAGAAAAGTTCACGTGCAATAGGTGGATACATATCAAATTTTAATGGCGGGCCGATAACATACCCGCTCGGGGCGGCGACTTTCGTCGTTGTATTTGAAAGCCTTTATCCCTCGCAGGCGTGGTCGTACGTTTAGAAAAAGGTGTCACAGGGTTCAACCAAGTTTGAAATACCGAGTACGAGACTCGGGTCGTTCTCCCTAGGAAGCGGAAACAGAAAGTTTATTTTCAATCGGGGTTTGGTTGCAATTGAGTTGGTTTGAAAGCAGTTCGTAGTTTGAAAGCAAGTTGTAAACAGATAAAAGACAATAATGATAAAAGAGTGCCCGGCCATGGGTTGAGCTACTGTGCATCCCTATGATCGCTGCTATGTCCCAAGTCAGATGAGCTGTCACCTAGGAGGAATACACCACCGAGGGTAGAGTGGAGAAGTTAATCATCTGCATATCCTTGGCATACCAACTGTGAGGTACTGATCCCACGATGGATTCGAGTAAATCCGCGTTACTGGAGTAAACTCGCAAGTGGTGCAGGTATGGCGGTGGAGTTTGCGATCCAACCAAACTGATTAGTTATTGAACAAACTCTTTAGAAACCTGCTGTCACCAGGCCCTAATGCTCTGATTCAATGGCGGTGGAGTCTGCGATCCAACAACTGGTTAGAAACCTGCTGTCACCAGGTCCTAATGCTCTTTTACCGGTGATCACCGCGGTGAATCCATGTCGCAGGGACCTCACCCTTACTAGCAGGTGCGTACGAATAGCAGTAATGGACTTAACCCCATTCCTCCCCATCCGATCCTATGGGGGACTCACAACTAAGGTCATTTGTACATTTCATCCCACAGGCGAGACACTATGGAACTCTATTCGCTACTAACGGAAATCATAAAAGCGGGAAAATAAACAGGCAGCATAACAATATGTAAAAATCACGGTTTTACAAGAAAGTAAACGGACAGAGTAACGACAGTAAAATGTAAATATTGCAGTTTTGAAATCGGCAGAATAACAGTAAAGTAAATTGATTAAAACTGAAATTAAAATCAACAGAGTAACAGTAAATAAACAGATAATAGAAAGCAGTAAATTGTTTGGCTAGTGTGGCTATAAGAAAACGAAAATCCTAAGAACTAAAATGATTTAACTAAGAGAGAACATGGGAGAACTTAGGTTTCCCCAAAAACTCTCAAGGCTTTAGAACCCCCAAAAAGGGGCTCAAGAAGGTGTGTGGAGAATGGGGCAGCATCCCCTCTATTTATAGGCCTCCATTTGACTTGAAATTCCCTTTTTGACCTTCATTTTGCTTGCTGTTCACGCTCAGATGCGTACGCATCTGTGTACGCATCTGTTTCCTATGCGTACGCATAGGTGACGAAACGTGCCGTGCGCGCCACTGCAGCTTGGATGCGTACGCATCGAGTCCATATGCATACGCATATAGGACTATTATATATCGTTGTGAAGCTCTGGATGTTAGCTTTCCAATAGCGTTAGAATCAAGTCATTTGGATCTCTGTAGCTCAAGTTATGCCCAAATTAGTGACAAGAGGTCAGGAATGACAACATTAGAAGATTTCTGAGCACCGATCTTCAGAAGCGAATTTCTCATAGAATCACTTAGAACTAGTTGAAGTGTTCAACATGAGAGTTGTAGGTATTGAATTCCTCTTTCCAAAGAGTCCAAGTTTTTTCTAATCTGATGACTATAGCTTCCTTTCTCATAATTTCATTATTGCCCCTTTTGCATTTCTTGGCCACTTCCAATCCGATTCTAACCTATCTAGGTCTGAAACACTTGAACAAACACATCAAGGTATCGAATGGAATGAAAATTAAGTACGTCAGTGAATATATAGCAAATTATGGCCAAAAATGAATGTTTTCACAATTTAAGCCCTAAGCAGCAATTAAACACAGACAAGGTTTATAATTAGTCAATTAATGATATGAAATAACCCATCGAACTAGGTTTTATTAGCCGAAAATTGATAGTGGATAAATTAGGTGATGTATATATTAAAGCTCTTGAGTTAAGTGTTCAATTTCTGCTAGAAGAGCTGAATGTACCAGAAGAAGACGCTAAAGTGGTGATAGATAGAAAAGATTTAGTGAGGTGGATTGGAAGGGAACAAATACTAACTGGGAAACAAGGTTTTTGAGGAATAGAACAAGAAATACGAAATAAATTTTTTAGAAAGTTTAAGTGGTGTTTAAGCAGGGTAAGAAGTTCGTGGCTAAGGAAAAATGGATCCAAAAGGCGGAAGATAGAGATTCAACTTGGATAACTTGGGGACAACAGGTGTTATAGGTGGGAGTAATAAAGTGTTCAATGTTGAGTTGGGGGCATATTGAGTTGTGATATTAGTAGAAATGGGTGGGATGTCTAATAAAACAGGTGAATCAGTTCAAAAGCATGAAGGAGTGGGAGCACATGGCGGAGAACAGAATTGTTCGGTCGACAATATGGAGGAATGAAGCTGACAACAACTAATGGAGTAAAACAATACTGACAACACGAGTATGGAAATTTATAAAAATGCACCACAGTTAAATATCTCATCGTCCTTAACAACGAGATCTAGTTTAAAAGTGTTTTAATATGTATCTCGTTGCCAGGGACGACGAGATAAGTGGAAAAAAGCTTATATATGGGCAAAGCTGCTGGTTCAAGAAGAGAACAAAAAGAGAATACTCTCACATGAGAGAAAATACAAAAATTGTTTCATTTATCTAATAATAACCTGTTTTACATAGATTCATGGATCCTCTATTTATAGTACTAAGTGGATAGAAAGCTTTAACTAGAGAATCCACAAAGATAAGATTGTGGATAACAAGCTTACTAGGAAATCTACTAAGCATTTATTACATTGAAAATAACATAAATTAAAGATAACAAAAAGTCATAACTAGAGTAATTATTTTGGCCCCTTATGATCATATCAGTTGTAGCTCTCATAACATAACATTTTTCCTTTCATACCACCCATATACTCCAAAAAACCTTTGAAATAATGTCTCGTCGATTTAGTCAAATAGTGGTCAGAGTATGCCAAATGGAGTACTTAGAGAGGGCCCTGATGGCATGGAGTTCCATTCTCTAGATCCGGTTGTTTTCATGATGTGGCCAGCCGAGACTCTCAGCGATATGCAGAAGACATTCCTGAGGAATATGAGGCTTTCGGAGCGTACACCCGTGATTCGAATGACATACAGATTTCTTGCTGCGCTGCCTGACAAATCTTGTCGTTACAGGGTGTTCTGACTTCTAGCTAATCAACGACGAGCATGTTTGAGCGATGTTCGTAACCCATGGGAGGATCCTAGCAGATTAAGTGATGGATCTGTACATCCAGATCCTGGACACCCGGACCGCCATGCCTGGTGTAGGTCCATCTAATTCGAAACCCGAGGTTCAGGCACCCATGACCGCTGATCCGATTGATGTTGTTCCTCCAGATGAACATACCGAAGAGACCGAGTCCGACGGAGATGATCCAGCTGACTCTGACGGTGGCAGCTCCGGGTCGTGTGTCGATGCATTTGTGGGGATTACACCAGTCAGTACTCGGTTTCTGGTACTGGCTCCACTCCCGGTTCCTGATCTGTCAACCGTGGACAGTTAATTCCATACGCTAGATCTAGATGCTATGGAGGAGGATCAGTTGACCGACATTGAGGGCGGCGATGATGATTACAACCTTGTTGGGGGGTAGAGTTACGAGTTAGACACTGTTTTGTTCTCAAGACACGGTTCACATGGGTGTGAAGAACTACAGCATCCAGAAGGCCGCAAAGTACATTGTCTTCGAATCTGACATTATGAAGTACCATTGTGTATGCAAGTAGAGTGCTAACGTGTGTTCTTGGAGGATCCGAGTCTCTTACAGAGTTAATATTGGATACTGGTATTTTTTTTAATTCTCTGTAATCTTGTGATTTGTGTGTTTCGTTTGGGGTTAAAGTTGTGATAATATATATGTGAGTATATGTTGCGGGGTTTTCGTTTCAGGGAGGTATAATACGTATTGAAATGCAAAATACATGTGTAGTTTAATTTATTTTTAATATATATTTAGTATTTCCATACATATTATACACTGGTGGCTGATTTTAATGTACACCTAGCATAACTCTTAATTTAATTATTATATAAAATTTGATGTTAATAACATTCATAATTATATATTTATAATATCTAATATTATACATTTAGTTTAGTTTAATAGTAATCTATAAAAAAAATCGAAATAAAAAGGTTATAATTAGCTATGACTAGAAAACTATAATTACCAATGCATAGTGCAGGGGCGTTTTTTTTATTTTTTAAATTAACATAGAACAATATCAAAACATGACATAGTTTACATTGATTAGCATTTTATGTTCTTTAAAAAAAACTTGGTGATACTTAAATATTTTTTCTGATGACATACCTAATAAAATTAAAGCTTATTTTTATTTTTGGTAAATAAACACAAAAATCTTCATTTCGCTCAATAAGTTAATCTTAATTACCGAGTAGTATCTCAAATAATTTTTTTGTCAAATGATTTAGTTTTTAACATAATAAATTATAATGTAAATCTCTCTATTAGACTTATTTTTAGAAAAATTACGAATTAGTTTGTTACCTTTTTAAAAATTAAGAATATATTATCTTTTAATCTACTTGGATTAATATAATATTGTATAATATTATCTACATGAAATTTTATTGTTCAAATAAAGACATATTAAAATAATTTTAGTCAATACAACAATATTGTTATTATAAATTTTACTATTTTTATGACCGTAATTTTTTTTTTCTACTTCAGATGTATTTTTATTAAATATTTAAAATTTTTGATAACCTGAAACATTAAAAATTCCAAGTTTAAAGTGGAACATTATAATCGTCCCATATTAAGAACTTAGTTCCAATTTCTGAAGTCGTGAGTAGACATCTCCAAATGACCCAAATTTCATACACAAAACATTGGTACTAGGAATCTTTCCAAGGCTGCCATTGAAAATGTCCTTTTATTAAGTCCATTGCAATTACAATAATAAAATCAAAATCTCAGTCCTAAATAAACTAATTCAAACTCTAGACAATTTTGGCATATTCTAATCATTTTCTCAAAAAATATGTGCACCAAAACTTGTTGAAGAACTAGTCCCTATATTAAAAGAAGACAATTATCTTATTAGTAGTAGAAAAATAACAATTAATAACAAATGAACAATAAGAAAACAAAATAGCATATTGCCTTTTTCAGCTTTTTCGATCTTTTCAAAATTTTCAATTAGTTTAAAAGGATCATTTATTACGCAATCTTAAGCGCATACAAGAATTTCCACCGTTTGTGATGTCTAGAAGCTTCAATAAGGGTCAATAATCCTTCCTCACCGTTTGATTTAAAATTTTCGAGCCATATGTGAAAGAATCAGGTTGAATTTTCCTTCGATCAAGTCAAAATATAAAACTTTACCGACTTGCTTTTAGGGTCACACAATCTTCTTCCAGATATTTGTCAAGTTTGGATTTACCATCCGAATCACGTCCAATTGATTGCAAATAAATATTAAGAATATCATCTTTATTTTATTCATTTATCATTACATCTTGATTACTTTGAAACTCATCCTCTCTACCTTGGTAGTGATTATAAAGAGAGTTCAAGCAAGTAAGCAATTTTGACTTGAACAATATAGCATACAATTTGGTAGTGATTAAAAAGACTTTTTTCATATATTTTTTACTAGTAACATATAATTCTAGAAATGCGCAATATAGCATCATAGAATACAAAAGTTCGAATTGATTCCACATAAGCTTAATCATCATTCGTAGGCACTCCATAAGATTTGTTCAGCTCATTTTTATACTTATTGTAACTAAGGCTATATGTAATTATATTTAGCTATTTAATTATGTATTCCTTAGCTATTTTGACATGTATAGTTTATTAGAGTGGATTTTTAACTGAATAGAGACCTATGCCTATTTAGTGAACAAGCTTTTATATATATAATTAATCTATATGTATCATTGTACACACTATTTAGCTACACAGAAAAATATAAACATCAACACAGAATCATTTTTATTTCTGTGCTAATGTTTACATT
>JASCZI010181295.1:108898-140187 GCA_036250425.1 Stylosanthes scabra | reverse complement strand
GTTCCCCCCCCCCCCCCCCCCGGCCTTATATACTCATTAATGAGTGGCGTGATCGTAATTTTGCGTTTTGTCCATTTCGGGCCAAACTTTTAGCGAAGGTGTTCGGGTTCGCGTCCTAAATAGTATTTACTTCACTAACGTATAATTTTGTCAACTCCTAATTGTACTCCAAAATACTCCACTTAATTTATACAGTCGTGGTTAAAAATCACGGGGCTCACACTAAAATACCGCTGACTGTTATATACTTGGTTGTCTACTTAAAGTTAAGATAGAACGTAATGCATGGACTATGAAAGATGTGGAAGGTGTGAAATTATTTGCAGAAAAATCATTTCTTTTTCTTATTAGTGGTTGAGTATAAATTCATTGGATTTTCATCATATTGTTTAGTTAGAAGATGATTTTTATATGTCCTAATTGGTTAGGAAATGATATTGTAATTGTAAAAGTGGTCAACACCTTTTTCATAGCATAAATTTGCATGAAGTTCGTCATTTTACGTAGCTAAAACACAAAGTTTATCACTTTAAATAGCTAATATCATGGCTCATGTATATTGTTTGATAAGTAACTAAAAAGAAGAACATAGTAGTAACTTATATAAGGAAACAATAGTTTATAATTAGACCCAGATGACTAAATAAGTTTTTTAACATTAAATTTAAAACAATGACTAAATTGCAAAATTTTTACGGATATAAAGACTAAATAACAAACTTTTAAACTATAAAAATCTATTTGTAATTTCACTAAAACTTTTCATGAAATCATCTTTTATTTTTTATGGAATATTATTATTACCTTTGTTAAGCTTTTTTTAATTATTTTAATTTATGTGTAACATTATATGATTCATCAAAGAAGGAAAAACCCATAAAACTTTTTAATCATGTTATTATTAATAGTTGTATGTTTAAACAAAGAAAAAGTACAATACTCTTGTGATATTTGCTTTTAGATTTTCTTAAAAGCAAATATTAAAAAGAGAAAATCAAAGTTAATCTCAAAAGCCTAATATCAGGTTAATTTTTTAAACTAAAATTTAAATATTTTAAAAAAAATGCATACTATATAATGAAGATGAAAAATAGTAAAAAGATAATATTATTAATAAAATAATGCTATAAATATTATATTATTATTACTCAATGTTATCCATATAGAAATTTTTATCATTTTTAATAATACAATATTAAATTTCAATAAATAGCTCATATAAATTCGTATTTGCCTTTTAAAATTAATTTTTGGTTAATAGTTATAATATATTTCTTTCTCAAACGTATATTTGTTTAATAAGTAATTATAGAATTTTTTGGCTTAAATTAAATTTATATTCAAGTATAATAGAGATTAATTATAAAATAAGAATTTATAAAAAGAAAATATTATATAGGAAATATTATATTATTATTACTTAGTTCATTATTGGGAAATAATCTAAGTATTATTTTTGGTAAACAATCAATAAGATGTCCAATTATGGTACAGTAGCTATCGCATATAATATAATACAATTATAATGACCCAAAAAAAAAAGAAATACAATACCATTATTATTTAATTATTTCAGTTTTAATCATTTCGATAAGTTTTAATTACATAACTGCAAGAAATGCGAGACTTAGTGACGGTTTTCTTGTTATTTCGCGGCGAGTTTTAGTCGCCGGGAAACAATTTTGCGGCGATTATCCAACCGCCACCTATAACGACATTGCTAAACTGTTTTGCGACGATTTTTTACAACCGCTGGAATAACGGCCGCAAAACAAAAAATACGATAGCAGTGCGTTTTGCAACAGTTTAAAAATTGCCGTTAAATTGCATTGGTTGAAAACAAGCTGATTTTTACTCTTCCCAAGTGCACCGGCACAGTGTTGTTACACCACAATAGGAAACTCCATCTTTTTGTAATTAATTCTGAAAATTCATTGGAAGAGATTCGAGCTAAGAACCCAGGGTAGTTCAAGCTCTTTTAACATGCCTTCCACTCCACAAAGCCAACTCAACCCAACATTTGATACATATAGTTCTATTAATTATATATATAGAAGTTTATACAATATGCAAATTGTACATTATTTTGAATGATTTAAATTAAATTATTGATATTTTTATTAAAATGACTTATTAAATTGTGGTTTATATTATACGGTATTGCTATATGTACACCTCTTTTTGGTGTACACCTCCAATCAAGTCCCAAACGAACAGATTTTTATATATACAACGAACATGTTTTCATAGTTGACACGAATAGATTTTAAAACTTGTTCGTTTGCTTTTAAGAATCTGTTCGTTCTAGTAATCTATATATACAACGAACATATTTTATAATTGACACGAACATGTTAAAAATCTGTTCGTTTGCTTTAAAAAATATGTTCATTCTAGTAGTAAAAATCTGTTCGTTTAAAACTTGGTTGGAGGTGTACACCAAAAAAACGTGTACACCAAGATTAGTTCTATATTATATATCTATTATTTATAAAAACTATCTTATCAATCGTAAAAATTAAAGTTATCACTTTTTAATTTATTAGATTTAAATGACTTGAAATATTATGGGTTAAGTACTCTGGTTGCCATAGAGATTAAGAATAAAAATTAAAATTGCCACAAGCCTTTTTTTTGGTTCATTATTGCCAAAAAGGTAACGATTTTGTTTTAAAAAAACATTTTGAATGTGTAGCGACGAAAACACTCTTACCCTTCAAGAAAACTGAATGAAGAAACAGTGCCTGCACCTTGACGCATCAGGCACCTCCAAAATCTGAAAGCCATTTTAAAAACAAATTAATATTCTTGTGCGCGACACTGTGATGCACTAATGTGTTGTTCATTTTATTATACACATTTTTTCTGAGGTCCAAATTAATCCAAATTTCAGCATCCTCGTCTTTTGCACTTCAACGATTCATCCCAATTAAAGCTACAACGAACAAAATAGCATTCCAAAGGAGAAAAACTATAAGAAAATTCATCAAAGCCACATAAATAGTAGCACTACGAAACACTACATTTCATAAAAAAGTAAGTTGAAATGCATATATACAACTGGATACATATGAAATGGGGCGAAAGGCTGCAGCTTTAATTAAAAGGTAGCTTCAGCCATCATCAATAATAATAATAATAAGATCATTGAAGAAGATAAAAAAAAGTTTATACCCTTTGAGGGAAAGAGAAGTAACCCAAGATCTGATGAGGGACAAAAGAGCTTGAAGCACGAGGAAGAAAGCCGAGGCTCTTAAGGGCCGCAAGTCCAACAAGAAGGGATCCTCATCCTCCGGTTCCGGCGTGTTCCTGCCACCGATACCACTGAAAGAACCGTTGTCCAGTGGGTTGAAGGTAGATTTTGGGTTAACAGCGCTGTTGCTGGTGGAGCTAGCAACGGGGGAAGGGAGTGATAAAGTACCACACACCAGGCATTGTTCTTATCCAGGCATTTTCTTACGTCTGCGACGACGTGTGGTTTCCTTGATAGTTTTTGTGGTTCTCAATTTAGAGTTAGGGATTCAAAGCCCCAAATTGATTAAATTTTCTAACATAATTTTTTTTTTTTGGCATACCAACATAACATAACTTTTTTATTATTATTATTATTAGTATTATTATTACAAACAACAGAAACTAACTATTAACTAACACTAATATATAGGGATAAAACAGTCAAAATGTTTTTTTAAGAAAAAAAGTTATGCTTTTGGCAATATTAACAAAAAAAAAAAAAAAGGTTTGTGGCAATTTTGACTTTTAACTATAAATTTGTAGCAACAACAGTACTTAACCCAAATATTATTTTATCATTTAAGTTTTTTATTATAATTTTTAATTAAATTAAAATCTAAATTAAAAATATTAAATAAAGAAAAATACATTCTGACATTAATCGCCACTATATTCCTACTACCATTTATCCGTTCTGCGGTAGTTCATGTATCAACCGCTGCTAAACTCATCAATTTTGCGACGGTTCCTGCATCAACCACCGCTAAACTCATCAATTTCGCGACGATTTTTTATAACCGCCACTTAGTACAATAAACCGCCGCAAAAACAGTCGACATTGTTCATTTAGCGGCGATTTTTTCAACCACTATTAGCCGAACTTTTTGTAGTGCATATTGACCATTTAAAGGTTTCTTATTAGTAAGTTTTTACATTGTATAAAAACAAATATTCGAAAAATATTTTATATTTTCTATTTATATAAAAAAACTAACAACTAAGAAGAATCTAAGTAAAATCTTTTATTTAATTTAAAATTTTAATTGCAAACTTCTAAATGATAAATCTAATTAAAAATTTGACAAAATTATAAGAATTTGATAAAATACTAAAATAAAATAACACTTTGTAAAATATAGATGATACTAATTATTTGTGAAGCATTAAACATCAGACCTAAAAATTGTTTATTTTATTCTATCATTTCAATGTGAAAGGCAACAAAACTGATGAGATTTGCACATTGGATACTTTATTTTGATTCATGTATTGTAAATATATATTAAATTTTAGAATAAGTATGCGAGACGAACACGTTATTAACCAATAGATAACCAAAACATACATGCTCCTTCTTTTTCTATCTTCTCTCAACAGTGATTCCTTTGTGGTAGACCCTCTTCTATTTTCCTATCACGTGATCCCGCAGTGCCTCACCATCTTCCACCTCCATCCTCCTCTTCCACTGGAATGCACACCTCTCCAGAAAAGTCCATCTCCGTCAATGACACTAGGGCTGCACACAGATCGGATCGGATCGGATATGACCTATTTTTCGATCCGATCCGCGCTACTTTTATCGGATTGGATCGGATACAATATCCGCACTTTTGACCTTCATATCCGATCCGATCCGACTGCGGATATATCCACGGATTGCGTATATATCCGCAATTAGAGAAACTGACAAAAAAATATTTTGTTTGTGATGCACTATCTAAGACTGGTTCGCAAATTTTCAAGTTCAAAAACACAATTTTGTTGTAGTTAGTCCAAACTGGTAATTGACAATGACCAAATTTAGTTTCAAAAGATGTTTCAAATAAAACCAAACCGAGAGTATTAATCCCGAGTCGTTTTCCCTTGGAATTGAACAAAAGATTGTTATTAGCTAGGAGTGAAAAGGTTGTTTGATTGAGTTACTAAACTAGATATTGCAAGAATGTAAATAAGCAAGCATACTAAATTGCAAGTAATTAAATTCTAACTTAGAATTATAGAATTAAAGGCTAGATAACTAAACTACCAACTAACAAATGCAATAATTTAAATAAAAAAACTAAATCAACTAGCAATTAGACAATTGGATGATAATTAAACTAAACTAGCAACTAATTAAACTAAAAGGAGCTAAACAATTAATCAAGGCAATTAAAAGAGGATTTAATCAAATTCTAAAAGGATCTTGGTTAGAGTTGAGAGTTAAGTCACAATCCTTGTCACTAACTAAAATCCAAGGTGATATCCAAGAGTAACCAATTAGTTAACCTCTAAGAATTGAGGAATGTCAATTGGCTTTAATTTATCCCAATCACAAGTTCTAATCCACTTACTAATTGAGTTTAGTAAAGGATTAGCGTTAGTGAAAACAAAATTAATTAAATACCCTCAATCACCTAATCAATCAATGCAAAAGTAACTCAAGTGACTAAACATCTCAACTCAACCAAGAATTAAAATTCTACTCCATAACTAGTTGAGACATTTCAACAAACACTTGGTATGCATAAAAGCTAAACATCATAAATTGCAATAACAATAAAATCTAATAATACCCAATGCAAAATATGAACAACAACAACTCAAATAAATATAAATAGAACATAAAAACTAGCATTCATTCATAAATATCAAATATGATTCAAGTTCACAACAACTAACTTAAATGTTCATAAAATGAGAAATACTAACAACAAACTAAGAGAATATAACTAGAACAAGAGGAGAAATATGTCTTAATTATCAACTACAATTAAGGAATAAGGAGAAATTAAGATTAAAACCCTAGGGTTGCAAGAGAAGTGAGAACTTCCTTCAAACCCTAAGAGAGCAAACTAAAAGAAAAATGAAAGAGTGAATGTTTGATGAGTGAATGTTGTTTTTGTGTTCAGAGAGAGTGTTTTTGTTGTTGTTTCCTCTTGTATGATGTCCCCCCTTCATTTTTGGTCTTCCCTCCCACTAATTGGTGCTGAAAATTGAAGAAAAATGGGCCCCCAAAGTGTAATTCACGTGCTCAATTAATGAAGCATGTGACAGGCCATCTGTTTACACAGATGGATCTGTTTACACAGCTCACAGCATCTTGATTCTGGCACCTGTCTACACAGGTTTCATCTGTGTACACAACTTTCTGCTTCTATTTCTCCTATGTTTTTCTTCATGTAATTTCCCACTTTTGCAAGCTTTTCACACTTCTTGTCAATCATTCTTGCCTTCTAAACCTTAAAACACTTAATTAAACACATCAAGGCATCGAATGGGATAAAAGTGAAGTTAATTCAACAATTCATAACTCAAAAGCATGCAATTTTCAATTTAAGTACAATTAGGAGAGAATTTACAAAAGCATACATCAACAAGAGTTTAGTGTGAGTTTGAGTTGATAAATCCATTCTTTTTAGCTCAAAAATCAATCATATAATATGGACTTATCAGTTTGCTTTAACCCAAAATAAAAAATAAAAACCATGAAACGCTATTTCCATTGTTGTTTCCCAATTCTCACAAATCATTATCATCAAAATAGCTAACTGTACATTTTAAAACATAACAAATTAACAATTTCTTGTTGATAACACAATTAAACAAACATAAATTCAGCGTTTCTCTTCCCCATCACCTTGACTCCTTTTAAATTTCAGCAACCATTCAATATCTACATATCAAAACCATACAATAAAATAACAATTTGTAAAAGAATCTCATACAAATTAGATCTATTAAATCATATTAAATTAGAATCAATTAAAACATTACATGATTTATAAAAACCTTTTAAATTAGAATAACACAACACTGCAGAACAGAGGCACGACGAAGGATAAAGATGAACTAAAGATGAAGAACAGAGGCGGCTAACGGCGATGGGCGGCGGCGAAGCAGCGGTAAGCAGAGGCTGGAGGCGACGACACCATGAGGAGAACCGGCGACGGAGATGATGACACAGTAAGGACTTCGGACTCGACGGAGACGATGACTTGATGAAAACGGAGAGGCAGCGACAGGAAGAGGAGTAGCAGCGACTGATGAGACTGCATCGGGACAAGAGGAAAACTGGAAGATGGATGCTGGATGCTGAGTAAACTACGGATGAGGAAATCTGGACTTGGACGACGCCGGGAGTGGGAGAAGGCACGGCAGCGGCGTCGTCGAGAGTGAGAGGAGTGGTGGAGGCGGGTGATTGTATGTGGGACTTGTGAGACTCTAGAGAGAGAGGAAGAGAAGTAGGGTTTGTGGCGGCTAGGGTAAATGAGAATTGAGAAGGATAGGAGTTAATATCATATATGTATTTTTATTATTTAATTATTTATTAATTTTATGTGCGGATCCGCGGATCTGCGGATGACTACATAAAATCCGCGATCCGTACTTGCTTTTGTGCGGATTGGATCCAATCCGATCTGATGACTTTGCAGATCGGATCAAATCCGCAATTTGCGGATCGGATTCGGTTTTTACCGCGGATCTGCGGATTTGATCCGATCCATGAACACCCCTAAATGACACAATTCCACCAATAACTTCATCATGTTCTTCTTCATAATAGCGCCTTAAGTTCTTCTTTTTCTTCTATTCTTCCTCCTTCTTTTTCTTCTTCTTTTTTCTTCTTTTTCTTTGTATTGTTGTTGTGGTATTGCGATTGTGATGGTGATAATGGTGAGGTTGTTGTTATTGTTGTATTTATGGTGGTGGTGGTGATGGTGGTGGTAGTGTTGTTGGTGGTGTTGTTGTTTTTGTTGTAATGGTGGTGCTGTTGTTGTGGTGATGGTAGTCGAGTAATAACTTTGACCAATTTCGAGTGACAACTTTAATTAGTTTTAGATGATAATTTATCATAGTTTCAAATGATAATTTTAATCAATTTTAAATGATAATAATTTAATAGCTCTTTGAGGGCTCCCAATTATTGGTTCCATATGGCAGCTCTAAATTTTATTCTTAACTTCTAAAATAATTAGATAATGAACCCTAGGTTCAAAATCATATATGTTTGGTCAACTGTTGCGTTATTATTACTGGGTGAGATTCAAGTTCTAAAAATGGTCCAATAATACAAATATACATCTGAGCTTTATATACTAATTTTATTTTTTATTTTTTTCAATTTATTGAGTTTCCGTGTTAATTTTTAGCCCATTCATTAATTATACCATTTAAGAATATGTCCCTCGTATATATCCTTAGAATAGTGCTATGAAATCAACGTTATTAAGCTATTAGGGAGTCAATAATTAAATTATCATCTAAAATTTATATGAGTTATCATTCGTAACTCATATATCCAACATTAAGTCGTTATTATCTAAAATTTATATAATTATCATCTGTAGTATGTGTTAGCTTCCTATTGGCCATAATGCGTTCGTTCCCTAGTCTTTTTCATATCTTTAATAACAAGACAATTGATTATTAAGGAAGAATAGAGAAATGTCAAAATAGTTTTTAAGGTATCATTTACGTTTTAAAATTGTTATTTTTTATCATTTTATCCTTATATTCATTATTGTTAGTTTTTTCTCTCAAAAATAGTATTATTTTGTTGCATTGAAAAAACCAATTACAAAGAACAATACTACTATATGTACACCCAACCAAACAAACATTCCCCACTTTCACTTATGCGCGTGTAATTCACACTCTCATTATCCCAACTCACGTTCCCACTACCCTAACACACACACCCATAACACTTCTTCTTCTTCTTCTTCTTCTTCTTCTTCTTCATCACCACCTCCGCCTCTGCCTCCATCTCTGTTACATTGTGGTTATTGTTGTTGTTCCTCGTCTTCTTCTTTTTTCTGTTGGTGCTTCTTAATCTTTGTTGTTCATTGTTGTCTTCATTGCTTTGATTATCATCATCATTTTTTCTTCTTAGATAAAATTCAAATTGTGGAGGAAGAGGAGGGGGAGGAGGAAGAAGAGGATGAACAACATGAACAATAACTGTAAGAATAAAGCAATCCTTGAACAAAATGTAAACACAGCGAACATATTTTATAAACATAACGAACAAAAAATCTAAACTTAATAATAATAATAAAGCAAACTAAGAAAACATATCAATTCAAAACCAATGCAAACAACATTTTTCATATATTTGGATGGAAAAATAATTGAAATCAATTTTCTAACATGAATGAAGATTTAACAGATTGAATTGAACCTCAAAATAAACAATCCAACAACAAGAACAACAATAACTGCAAGAACAGAGTAATTATCAAACAGAAAATGTAAACGCAACGAACAAATTTAATAAATATAATGAACAGATAATCTAAACTTAGTAATAATAAAGCAAGCAAAGAAAACATATCAATTCAAAACCAATGAAAACAACACTTTTCATAGATTCATATTGAAAAACAATTGAAATCAATTTTCTAACATGAATGAAGATTTTACAAATTGAATTGAACCTCAAAATAAAAATCCAATAGTAAGAACAATAACTGCAAGAACAGAACAATTGTTGAATAAAAAATGTAAACACAACCAAAAAATTTTATAAACAAAATGAACAAAAAATATAAACTTAATAATAATAAAGCAAACAAAAAAACATACCAATTCAAAACCAATGCAAACAACACTTTTCACAGATTCAGATTGAAAAACAATTGAAATCAATTTCCTAACATGAATGAAGATTTTACAGATTGAATTGAACCTTAGAATAAACAAAAACAATAACTGCAAAAACAGAGTAATCGTCAAACAAAAAATGTATACACAGCGAACAAATTTTATAAACATAACGAACAGAAAATCTAAACTTAATAATAATAAAGAAAACATATATTCAAAACCAATGCAAACAACACTTTTCATAGATTCAGATTGACAAACAATTGAAATCAATTTTCTAACATGAATGACGATTTTATAATTGATTCAATGTTAAATCTATTTAGTTCAAAAGTTTGTTCGTGCTTTTTGAAAATTTTGTTTGTGCTCTTTGAAATATTTGTTCGTTTTGTTTATGTTGAATTTTTTTAATAAAAATTGAATGTTATTGTTTGTTGTTGCTGCTATTGTGTGTCAATTGCATTTTGAATTTATTGAATCCGTGTGTGCAAGTGTTTGAATTGATTGAATATTAAATTATGTAGTTTAAAAATATATTCATCATAGTTTAGAAATTTGTTAGTTATAGCTCAAAAATCTATTTGTGTTGTTTATGTTGAACCCTGCTGATTTGCTGCTGCTTCTTTTTTATTTGTTTTTTTCCTAATCAAATATCAAAGTGAGATTTTAATGGTGCTGCTTCTTTCTTTTTTTAATTTGTTTTTTTTTATGAAATTGGGATTTCTTGCATCATCTTCATCTTCTACTTTTTCTAGTGGCCCTTATAATTAATAGTCAGTCTCATCAAACAGAAAACTCATAAGTAACAAATAGAATAATATCAGAGAAATTGAACAGAAGAATATCCTAATAAACTACTCTAAAAGGGAAACATGTTATTCAAATAAAACTAAACATTAAGAAACATAAACATAAATGATTTATTTCAAACAATAACCTGAAGAATATGAATAAAGATTTAGAAGAAGAAGAAGAGGGGCGTAAGAGAGAAGCACAAAAAAGAAAAAGAAGAAGAGGGGCGTGGAGAAGAAAAAGAGGAGGAGAGGAGGAAGAGGTATAACATAAAAGAGAAGGAGGAGGACAGGGAGAAGGAGGTGCAGTGAAGTGCATAAAAGAGGGGGATAAAATGCGCGAAGAAAAAAAAGAAGAAGAGAAGCGTGTGGATAAAATCATATGGTTGGAGCTTGGTTAGTGTAATTAAGTGTATATAAAGAATTATTGTACAATAAAATATTGAGTTCCAATAAAAGAACATCAAAAAGAGTTATGCCAAAAAATTAGACATTCACATCTAGCAAACAAAATGATAAAAAAAATTCTAAAGAAGAATAGAGAAGATAAATGGGGAACACTAAGACTGAGTTGGGGATGAAAGTTGATGTTATAGAATTTCTTTGTCTATTTCAACTCTCGAACATAACTTTCCGATGCTCTTGTTGCTTGCTTTTAAAAACCAAGAAATTCCTTTGCCAGCCGTGAAATCCAACATGTGATGGATATTTGAGTATTAGGATTTCTATTTGGGGTGGAGAACGAGTTAATTAAATAACTCAGTGAGTTAGAGAAGTAAGTTATGTAAATTATAATGTTAACCCATCTTAGTCATAATATAAACCCTAATTTACATACAGGGCACATAACAAAAGGTTAATAGTAATAATCATCAAATAAAAAATAATCTAAGAATATAGTGTTCTGCTAGGGTTTTAATGTGCCCTTTTGAGTTTTAATATGCTTTACTAGGATTCTGAGGAGAAATCCTTATATTTTTTTATTCTTTTCACGTGCAATCATTGATTGTTCAATACAATGTAATTATCGTGGCTGATTTGTCTGCTATTACAGTGAAGAATACTAATCCTAATGTGGAGAAGGAAGAAACTTTTATAGTTTTGGATGCCTCTAAGATTAGAAGACGAACTAGTTTGGTTGCTACGATTATCTGTAATAAGCTTTAGAACCACCCAAATCTTCGAATCTTTGAAGGCCTTGCTGATATCCCAAATTCGGTTCTTCCTTCGGTTATGAGTTTGATCTAAGAATACCACGAAGATCATCCTCCTTAACTTTCCTTTTCATTTATGTGCTCTCTCTCTCTTTTAGTCATTTACATTATGATGTTTTGATTGTGTGGAGTTTCCACTTTCTTTATTAACTTTTAGTTGTTCAAGTTGGACACATCCTCTCATGTATTCATCATTTTATTACTTTAATGAAATGAAATACAACTGCCTTCAATAAGAAAAATAAAAAATCTGAAAATACATGCTTAAGAGTAGTAAGGGTAATTTAAAAATGTAATGATCGTCGAATTGAAAAAATGGAAAGGTAAGCTTTTCTAAAAGGGGATTTTTAAAATAAAAGAAATCTTAAGAATAATCATTTTGACAAAAGAAGAATTTGGGACGAGTTTAATTTTGACAACAAACCTTAAAAATTGAAAGACCAGTTATCTTTTAATTTAATTAAAAACATGTAATCAACATCCATATCTTCGACCATAGCCAATTCAATTTTATTAACGGTGATTATCCACTTGATCCATTCTTGTTTTTGTTCTTGATCAAAATTTGGAACTTTTAATTCTTGAACCACCAATTAGAATGGAACCAGAATGTCTTCTGATAGTTAGAATTGAGAATTCAGATGCTTTTCACTTAATATTTCTTCTCTCCATTAGAAAAGCAATTAAATGTCAATACATTTAACTAAAATAATAATTTAATAATTAATACTATCGTACTAATTTTTATATTAACAAATTGGATTAGATATGTATAAATTCTAACGTATTGCATTAACCCTAAATAATAATTGCTTGTATATGTTATTATGATGAGCAATTAATATATATATATATATAGTTGTGGAAAGATGATTTGACGTTCAATTAAGCTTTTATTTGTACCTGCATTTGCTTATGAAGGCTGCTCCATGATAATAAAAATAGGTACATGTGTTAGGTACGGATGTTATTAGTATTTATTTTGGTAGAAAATTGTTCTTGTTTGTATTGCGGTTACTTTTTTTAGTTCTGGAGCATACCCCCATCTTTTTTATACTTCAGGCATGTAGGTTCCAGCAGTGTTAATAATCTTTTGTTTTAGCTAGACAGCTTTTCCCGGTGTGTATTGTGTTTACTATTTTTGTTTTGGAATATCCCGCTATTTTATTTTCCCCTATTTTTGTTTCGGAATATCCCGCTATTTTTTTTTATTTTATCGTGGTTCTGCAGCTTTAATCCGATTCATACACACCTCTAAGTTTATGTTATTAAGATTATTTAAAACAAGGAAGTTGGTGAAGTGATAAATTAAAATAAGAAATTAGTTCCTTCTAAATTATATTCTAAAATACTTTTTTTATCCCCAACGTTTGGATCAAGTACTAAATATGTTCATAACGTTTAAAATATCATATTTTTATTTCTAACATTTTAAAATTGTATCAATAATATCTTATCATCAATTTTATTAGAATAAATTTAAAATAATCTTATTTTTTAGATGTGAAATTAATTAACGATCAGCTTTCAAGATATTATGAATGGTAGGGTTTTTTATCAAAAAATGAATGGTAGAGTTTAAAATGAGGAAGAAGAAATGTTACGTATTTCTTTTCTTTTGGTCTTTGTTTTATGTTTGTATATTAAGAAAAAAAATAATGAACACAAATGAAGTGAACGTGTAACTTATAATATTTTAGTACTTTGAACTAACACCTATGTGTATAGCTCTGCAAATAATTTTTAATCTTGTATGACAGTAGAATAAGATTGTTACAATTTCAAAATATTAGAAAAATAAATAGGACATTTTTAATATTAAGGAGATTTTTTAAATATTTTAAATATTAAAAATAAAAATAATATTTTACTCTAAATTATATTAGTGAAACTATCACATGTGATATAAGTTATAAATTTAATAATAATTAACTCATTACTTTATGGAGTTTCTCACTTTATGTTCCTGGTTTGTATTATGGTTACTACTTTTGTTATGGAGTATCCCCTTTGTTTTGCTTATACTTCAGGCTCTACTTGTTTGAATAAGAAAAACAAACAAACATTTAATGTCATTTTAGTAGACAGTGTACCATAGAACTTTAGAAGGTAATAAGTATATAATAACTAATAACTAACAACTAACAATATTTTAAAGAAAAAACATTTATACATGTTGTCACTGAACTTTGTAAAAAACTTCAAAAATATTTATAATGTTTATTCTATTTTAATTTTGTCTAAAAAACTTTCGACTTATTTCAAATCTTTACCCCTAACAGCTAAATTATGGTATTATATATTATGTCATAAAAAAAGTCACAAATTTAATATAATATATAGATATATGCGTAACAAAAGTCACAAATTCATAAGTTGGCATAATTCAGTATTTGCATATTATTGCATAATACAGACATAATATTGCATACTTTGGTTCTCAGGGATAAATTTAAAACAAGTAAAAAATTTCAATCTAAAATTTAAAATTGAAACATATTAAATGTGAGGAAATAATTTTAATTTTTTTTATAAATTCATGTAAGAAGAATAAAGTTTACCTAGGTATATATTTAATTTCCAAAGTGCACAAAGCCTTTTTTTTTCAATTCTTTAACATTATATTTCACAGCAAGCAAGAATCGAGACTGAAACTCGAGGATTAAGACTTAGTAATTTGTTTAGTTGATAGAGACTGAGACTGAAATTTCAGTCTTCATTTTTAAAATTTCACTATTTTTAGTGCCTTCGAAAAATAAGGATTGAGATAATTGAAATTTTTTGAACAGAAAATGAAAATCTAATAATTTTTTTTACTCAAATACTCTCACTCAACATTAAAGTTTCCAATATTAATATTTATCCATTTTTCACTCCAACTTAATTTAATCTTTATCTCCGAATATATGTCTTGTAGTAAATTTTAAATCAGACACAATAACAAATTTAATTCAATCGCAATCTCTTCATATGAGAGACTACATCAACACATACATATACTTTAGCAACTCTATAAATTAAACTCCTTTAGCTAAATTGCTCATCAGATTTTTGTTCCATAAAGTTATCAAAACTTTTCTTTCTTTGTTGCAGTGTGAGCCTTAATATCTCTAGGGTTATCACCATGAGATTGGATTTAGATGGATCTTGATTTCTCAATGTCTGTTGCATGCTACTTCAGATGCATGCCAACTTATTAACATTGAAGATCCAAAGGGGTATTGTTCTTCCCATAGGCGAACTGTACGTAGAGGTAACAATTATTGTTCTAATCCATAGTATCATTATCACTTTGTTTAGTTATTAGTTAACATATATTATTGTATTGAATAAATTTATGATATGGTAATACTACTACGGAAATATATATAGTAATACAAAATTATTCTATTTAATTTAATATCTATAATTTACACATATAATAGTATTTATAATTACATATTTCTTATGTTTAATATTATCCAATTATTCTAACAGTAATTAATTAATAAAAAAATTAGTTTCGACAAATTTTAGTGTTGAGATATTATTCCATTTTTAGTTTTGTTTGGTAGATTATTCTATTAAAGTGCTATTCTATTTTAATCATGCTTGACATTAGAGATTTTCACTTTTTGCATAATAATTTTCTATTTAAAATATTTAAATAATATAATTTCTCTTACCAATTATCCATTTATTCAATATTACTCATGACTCTCTCAATTCTATTGAATCGACTTCTAATGTTTTGCTTAATTTATTAAAAAAAAAAATTCCGGAGTTATTTGTGGATGGATCATGCAGATGTTCTTACTTATATAAAAAAAAATTGTAAAATTCATTGGATCCAACGTATTCTTAAAATAAACTACTCAGACACAAATACAAGGAGCACTAGATTTGTTGCTATGATTAGAGGCACATACAAATCAAATTAGATGGAATCTAATGTCTTGAAAATTCATCAAAATCTCATCTCAAGTAATGAATTATTGCACCTATAAAACAAAATTCAAATTTCTGAGACTTCATATTTGATTAAGTAGTTGATTAAGTAAAAGACAAAGTGATCTGACCATTTGATCAATTTAAATTATTTTATTTTATTTTTAAAAATGATTCTACTTTTATTTTAGCCCATTAAACTCTTACACAAAAATAGTAAAAAAAACACCTTACACAAATAAAGTTGAAAAACTGGACAATGTACCAAAAAACGCAAAATAACAAACTATCATAAACATTGAAAAAACTTCCCAGTGTAAAAAATAAAAAAATAAGACAGTGAAGAATTTTTTTTATTTTTTTGGTCAAAAACATCGAAGAATCAAAGTTTTTGATTAACAACTAACAATGCATATTAGCGCTAAACATTGGGCTTAGAAGAGGGATCCAAAATCTCAGGGAAGTTCAAGATATCTTCACTTTGTCCAAAAACATTAAGATATTTCTTCACCGAAGACCACAAAATATCAGCAATCTTCCCCCAATACCAAAAAAAAAAAAAAAAAAAAACAGAAATCTTCCCCCAAAAAAATAAAATAGATAATTAAATAAAACTTGTAATCCACTAATCCGTTATAACATTTTTTTGTTTAAAGAAAAACAAGAAATACAATTTTTATTCGAGTCTAATCCATTCTTATGGAGATTACCATTCACACATTAGATGAAAAAAATAATTACTTTAATTATGTGACAATACATCATTAGTACATATATATTACTTCTCTACACTAATGGTATTTCTTATTTTTGGTATATTCTTCATTCCATTCATCATGAGTTAAGCTGCATAGCATTATATCTTGACTCAAATCATTAACTTTTATTTTATATCTATTTATACAGTCCCTTTTTAATTTTTACATTAATTATTTTCAGTATAATAATACTTATTAGCTTATTTCAATACTAAATATCTTTTCATCAAATGAAATTATTGCAATATGTTTGATTTTTTTTTTCTTGGAACTAAATTAGACCTTGTTATCTGATAAGTGATAAATTGCCTACATGAAAAATCTCTCCGTCCTAATTAGTGGAAATTAAAGCCCGTCTCTAGATATGGATATCCCTTTATTATCTTTTTGAACATATCTTGATAACATGTATACATCCTTCACAATAAATAAATAATGCAACAATTTTTTACCTCAATCAAATAAGTCGATGACTAATCTGCTACGTATTTGAACTTCATTTAAGAGTCTATGTCGTTTGTCGATGAATTACTACATACACAAAACGATATTTAAATTGTCGATGTATCTTTATTTAAACGAACCGGTAAGCAGATCCCTAAATCAATTCAAATAAATTATGAAAAAAAATGCAACAATTATTTGAACAAAAAATGGTTAATCAATTGGATGGCATCACTTTCTGTCCAAAAAAGCCTTCCCATTATTACTTTAAGTATCCCATGCATCTTGTTCTCTCCTTTGCCATGATAAGTATATGTCACAGATTCATTTACTATCTTTAATTTATATGCACTCATAACTCCATTATTGTGTCATCAATTGCTTCCGTGCTTTACTTTGCCTAACAATTTCATATTCCCACGAAAAAAAGATCAGAGGCAAGAAAAAGTTTATATATATTTGAACTAAATGATATACAATAGAAATGTCGAAGAAATAAGCTAATAATGTACCTGTGTGTTCCTTTCTCTGATCTTTTTTGGAATTTTCTTTTGTTTGGTTTATAATTAGACGAAACGTCCTCTAAACCCGGAAGAGAACAAAGTAAAAAAATTGGAGTTATGCTCGGAAGTAGTTCTAATGTTATTCTTGCTTGAATTAAAGTAATTTTTAAAATTTTAATTGTACCGATCACATTTTTGAATTTAATAAAAGTGCACAATGTTAGTATGTTGAAGGTAATAACTTAAACAACAGTTCTATTTGCACACCAAAATCAGTCACTAAAATCAGCCACCAATGTATATAATACGTATTGAAATACTAAATACACACTAAAAATGAGTTAATTATACATGTATTTTGTATTTCAGTGCGTATTATACACTGATGGCTAATTTTAGTGGCTGATTTTGGTTACACCTAACATAACTCTAAATTAAATCATCTCATGAAAAAGAATTAACCAAGTAATTATGTACAGGGGGAAGCTACCTATTAAACAAGGGCAGTGGCCCAGATATAGCAAAATTTAATAACAAAATTTTATTATATTAATTTTAATTTTGATCCCTCTCAAAATTTATATTTTGAATCCTCTTTTGAAAAAAAATTTATAGATACATATACTGTGTATTTACTTATAAGTTATAATTATATATATTATTTAAGTTATTTTTAAAATATATTTTATATTTTAACATATATTTTATATAAATAATTAATTTAATAATTAATTTTTTATATATATTTAATACAATTAATAAATATATTATTAAATTAAATTAATATTATTATAAAATAATTTATAATATTTAAACATATGTGATAAAATTATTAATGTTCAATTTTTTAACCGTAAAAAAAATCGGCCTCTCCTTGAAAAAAAAAAGTCTAGCCACTGATTATGAAATGGCTCTTTGCCGATTTCAGAAATATAATTGATATAATTGAAATCTTAAAGATTTTAATATACGAGAAACTATTTTGGAGCTTATGGGGAAAAAATGGTTTAGTGTACACGATATATATACATTCGAGAAAACAATGTTTGGACTTCGCAGCTTTTATTTATGGCGTCTTGTGCTTTTAGAAAAAGAAAGAAAGGACAAGTTACGTAATGTTAGTTTCATATTTCATGTGATTGAGTCGAGAGAGGACAAATAAGAGGATTTTTTTTTAAAAATAAATTAAAAAGTACAAAAATTTACAAAAATAGGTGCGGCTCTAGGAATTTATTAAAATAGGCGCTCTTAACTTATCGCGGGTTCTCCAACCTTAGAATTCTCTATATACGTATCTCGGGACTGCAGAGCCTGGAATAGGCCCTTGGAATGTGGAATGAACGTATCTTGGGTCCTCTGAGCCCGGAATCGCTATTCCAAGACTGCAGAGCCTGAAATAGTGTCCGAACTCATCTATATAAGAAACTCAAGGCATCCTAATCTATCCTACCCATACTTCCTTCCACTCAAAAAAATCATAAATGTTACTAATTTTGTGGTTGTTACTCTATATCCTAATGGAGAGATAGCTTGCGACAGGGATGGCATCTGGTTCCGATCCTCTACTCTGGTAGTTTTCCAGATGTACCACGTTGTTACCCTAGAGGAGCTGAAATCAGTTATATTGCGCAACACGGGGCTGGGGTTGTGGGAACGGTTTTAGTGAGACGTGTTGCTTACCGTCTTCTTAACATCTTTCCACCGGACCAATTCAAATTCAAGATTTTCTGGGTTGATAGCGATGAGCATGTGCGTACTATATTAGATCTGCACCGTAGGCACGGGACTCGTGAAGTGATGGAGCATGCCCGATGTTGCTGGCGGTTCGTCCAGCTCAAACGGTGTGATACCGTACTCGCCCATCCACTGTCCGGGATGCTAACAACAACATATTCCCTGCGGCGTTCGCCATCATTGAGTCAGAGTCGACCGAGTTATATGGTCCTTTTTTCTGAAGAATCTAAGGAGCCATGTGATAATGAAGGAAGGTGTTCTTCTCATATCAGACAGGTCGCCTGCGATCTGTGCTGCACTGGAGGCAGATGATAGTGGATGGCACCCTCCAAGCGCACATCATGCAATATGTGTGCGTCATCTGACAAGTAACTTCATGAGTAAATTCAAATCCAAGGAGGGGAAGTGGCTGGTGATCAATGTTGCGTATACAACCACGGAGATTGAGTTTAATGACTACATGGCGGGATTAGATAAGCTGAAGCCTGAAATGAAGGCGTGGATAACCAGGTTTAGGAACAAATTATGGCTATAGCATTGCGACGAGGGTCGTCAATGGGGACACATGACGACAAACCTATCGGAGTGCATCAACGCTGTCCTAAAGGGTACTTGATATCTCCCTATATCTGCAATAGTGCGACCCACGTATGAGAGGTTGCAGCAGCTTTGGATTAGGAAGGGGTGAGAAGCATAGGCATAAGTTGTTGCAGGGAACATATGGAGTCAGTATTTGTTATCTGAGATTGAAAAGAGCAAGGCTGATTTGCCGAAGATGCGAGTGCTTAGCTGTGACCGCAAATCCGCCGTGTTTGTTGTTGAGGAAGTTTTACCGATTCCGCACTCAAGGCAGAGTATTTATCGGGTGCACCTCAGACAGCGTACGTGCGATTGTGGGAGATTTCAGCAGCTGCATTTTCCTTGTAGGCATGAGGTATCCACTTATGAAGAGCATAATGTAGCACCTAGCGTACTGATGTAGCGTGTCAGCATTGACGTCTGCTGGAATGTGCTGCAGTCTCTGCTGTAGCCAAACCATCTTAATGGTGAATGACTCCTTCGGGACGTTCGGCGCAACAGGTGGGCGTGCACCAAGGTACTGCTCTGCCATGTCTAAGGCTGCTGCTGATAGTGGGTCTGGAAATCCCGCATACACCCTCCAACAGGCTCTCCATCCGTGCGGAGACCTAGGTGGTATACCACATCCTGTAAAGTGATGGTGCACTCACCCCATGGGAGGCAAAATGTATGTGTCTTCGGCCTCCAACGCTCCACAAATGCTGATCGGAGTGGAGCGTCGAAGGCGAAGTCCTGAAGCTGGATGTCATGCCCAAAACCTGCCGCTACCATGAACGGCATCAATTGCTCCGGAACAAGCATAAGGAAGGAACAACGCTTGGACAATAATATTTTCTCTCTACAGCAATTAAACAATATTTAAATTAAATTTATTTATTTCTTTTAGTCTAAAAACATTTTCTACTAATAAATACAAAAAATTATTAAATTACTAGGAATTCCTAATTACGAAATTATTTAAAACAGAAGATTAAATTCATTTGCGCTAAATTATGTAACACTAACATTAAGCTAACATTAATTACACTAAAGTAGCGTTAGTTGAACTAAACTAAACTATACACTCCGCTAATTATAAAGAATAATTAAACTAAACTAAACTAACAAAATTATGCTAATTATAAGAAATAATTATAAAAAGTAATTGAAAAATAATTGAAAAATATGGGCTAAATTATATAACTAAACCCTAAACTAACATTAATTAAATGACCCTAAACATAATTATGCTAAATTATGTAACACAAATATTATCCTAAACTAACATTAATTACACTACACTAACATTTATTGCCTTAAACTAATATTACCTACATTAATTATCCTAATTATACAAAATAATTGAAAATATAAATTTTTTAGAAAAAGAAACACTAACTAGAGCGCCTGCAATGTGCCAGTCGCGATTGAGCCGGTGCAAACTCTCTTTGGCTTGCGGGGTTTCCCTTGCCTACGCACCTTGTCCTGCTTTCTCAGCCAGTTCGGGAGCAGGCTCAGCTCGTGCGACTCTTCTGGAGCGTCCTCGAGGAGCCATTTTATGACACTATATTAGATAAATCACTAAAGGGACCTAAAAATGAAATTTTGGAGGAGAGAAAGGTGAAATGCGGCCATTTCCGGGTCTGCTCCCCTTTTTATAGACCGCTATTCCTGGCTCAGAGGATACGAGATACGTTCATTCCGCATTCCAAGGGCCTATTCCGGGCTCTGCAGTCCCGAGATATGTGTATAGAAAATTCCAGGGTTGCAGAGCTCAACATAAGTAAAGAGCGCCTATTTTAGTAAATTCCTGGAGTCGCGCCTATTTTTATAAATTTTGTATTTTTTATTTATTTTAGAAAAAATCCACAAATAAGGAGCGGCAACAAATTAAACATAATGCTATTTATATATCAAAATTAGTCGTCATACTCAGTCATTTATATATAATATATATTAAAATATAAAATATATATTGAAAATAATAAAATTATGTATTTATATATGATGATTAATTTTAATATACAAATAAAATTATATAATAATATAATATGCATCACATGACAAAAGTGTATAGTCTTAATAATACATATAGGAAAATCTAATTTTCTAAATAAGTTCTTAGTTTAGAAATTATTTTGGTGACTACTTAGTTTAGAAATTAAACCTAATAATCTTACTTTAATATTTAATATGAAAAATCTCAAAAGATTTTTTTCCTTTTCTGTAACCCATATATATATGGGCACTAGATAGGTATTCCTAAATTTTGTGACTTTGCCTTTGAAAATATAGAACTTCTTTTTGGATGATTTGAGAGATTAGGGTTTTTTTTTTTTTTTAACATCAACTAGACACGGCCAGTTCAGGGAGAGATGGAATGTGGCAGCTAAGAGTGACGAAGAAAGAGGATGAAATGAAGAGGAATTTAAAAAAGAGAAAAATGTGCACGATAAAAGTTGATAGAATTCAATTTAAAAACAACAAAAACAATTATATGAACAGAATCAAAATTCTTTTACAACTTTTAAAATATGGTTTAATTTTAATTATTATAATAATAAATGAAATTTAAAAGCTGAGTAATTAATTAATTTTAAAGGATAAATAACAATACTGTGCTAAAAAATTATCAAATGTTTCGTCAAATATTAATTATAAAAAGAAACTATTCTATTAAGAAATTCAAATGAGAGTCGTACAAAGAATAAAAATTATATTTGCACACCAAAATCAGCCATTAAAATTAGCTATTATATATTTACACATGAATATATGTGTAATTTTATTATTTTTAATATATATTTAGATTTTATTATGTATTATATATTAGTAACTAATTTTGATAACTGAATTTTGATCTACAAATATCATAATTCTATTAAGAACCATGTTGTCTCTAGGTTGTGCTTATGCATATTATACTATATATTTTGCCTTGGCAAGACATACACATTGATTATATATTAGGTGATGTCTCGTGGCACACCAAGTAGTAGCTTAGTATGGCGTAAAATTGACCAACCACGCAGCAAACAACACATGGTAATAGGATTGATCAGGAGAATATTAGCACAAGCATACCAGTGTAAACAAGAGGCGCGTTCTGTAATGACAAAAGAGGAAATTAACATTAACATTGGGGCTAAAGGGCAGGGGCTTTAATTTAAGGGGTTGGTAATTAATGTTAATTTAACTTTAAAAAAAATGTAAATAAGGCAAAAAAAAACTGTCTAACATAATTTAATTTTCTTTCAATAATTTATTAAATAAAATAAAAATATCTCTTATTTATTTTTATTTTGACAAACATGCCTTTTAAAATTTCTCAAATATCACATTTGAATTAAGCCAATTAACTTAATTTTTAAATTTCAAATTTTAAAAAATTTATTAAAAAAAATAGATCTGAAACTATTCATCGTCTTCCTCGCGTGCTGGTGCTGGACAATAGACTGACAAGCGTGACCTCCAACACGCGCTCCCAAAGACCACCGATCCCCACGTCCAGATCCCCGGAAACTTCTCACGAGCGCCGGAGTATCTGTTTCCGGAAAGATCCAAATATACATTGACGGAGTCTATATCCGAAATGGCTCAAACTAGATATATGTAACGAGTCCTTCCCTGATACCACTTCTTTAAGGCCATGAAATTTCAAAACGACTCTATAAGACTGCAAGTTACTCCTTCGGTTCAACAAAATAAACCGCCTCATCCAAGAGAAATTCTTCGATCAAAGAATTCCACGACCACTTTGGAATCATTCGCCTCCTCTTTTTTTATGCTGCCAACCTCTTCCACCTTGTAACATTCAAAAGAGGGCAGCAAAAATGGTGATCTTTTATTTTTTCTTGACTACTTCAATAACTGTGTCAAAGAGGGTGACGAAGAACAGTTTTTTCTTTTTTTGCTTTATTTATTTTTTTAATTATTTGAAATTAAAAATTTAAAAATTAATGTTGATTTCCAACTCTGCAAATTAAAGCCCCCAACACCAATGTTAATTTCCTCTTTTGTCATTACAAAACGTGCCTCTTATTCACACTTATATGCGTGTGTTAATGTTCTTGCGGTCAATCCCATTGACATGTATGTGTATTTAATAAGTGGCTGGTCAATTTTACAACATATTAAGCTATTACTTGCTGTGCCACCAGAGACACCACCTATATATTATTGGGTTACATATATTAATAATCTATATATATATATATATATATATAGCTAAACAAATATTAAAATTCATAATATACGTCAATTAACTACAACAAAATTACCTCTAAGACACTACTTTTTTTTATTGACAGGGTATTAGAGTCAATGGGATAGTATAATCCAATTAAAATTTGTAGATGAGAAATAAATAAAATAGAACTAAATAATTTACACAATAACGAAAATAGTATGATTAAGTGGTAAAAATTGCAATTTGTCAAAATGTATAAAGAAGTGTGAAATATTTTTTTATATATTATATAAAAATTGCATCCCACAACACATAATTTAATGTAGTATAAAAGTATATATATACCTAAAAGTTAAATTATTTTAAGATTTATTTATTTTCTCCTGATATTAAACTTATAACATATTAAATTAAATATTTATTAGTATTGAACTATTGATATATATTACAAATCTTATTCACTAATTCATTTTAAATGCATATATCAAAATTAGTAGTGTAACAAGTTTATATTATTTATATTGTATTCTTTATAAAAATAGAAATTAAATTTTAAAGATTGATTTATTATTTATAAATATTCTTTATGTTAAATTGGAAACTATATATGTTTAAAAAAGTTAAATTATACACTAGATTCCTATAATTTCAATGAAATTCTTGTACTCATAAAAAATTTGCAATTTTGTCCCTGCAGTTCAAAAAATATTTAATGTAATGGAATATTCTCTGTCATATTTCATATTGTACATTAGATGTGTTAGAATACATTAGGATCAATTATGATAGGATCAATTAGTATCAATTATCATATTCTAACAAGATGAAGTTGTGATTGACCAAATTACCACTACAAGAAGCGTTAATTTTATCGACGGCCGTACCGACGACTTGGCCATCGGTAATTAGGCGTGACCGTAAAATTTGTCGGTAATAATTACCGACGGCCCCGATAAACCGTCGGTAATATTAATTTTTTTATACCAACGGCTAGGCCGTCGATAATACTCTCATTGATTTTTTAATATTAAATTATTTATATTGACGGCTAGGCCATCGACTAGGCCGTCGGTAATATTGCGTTGACATAATTTAATACATTTAATATTACTGACGCCTAGGCTGTTGGTAAAAAGGAAAATATGAATTTTTTTTTCATATTACAGACGTCTTGGCCGTCGGTAAAATTACTGTCGTCAAAAAGTTTTTTTAGTTTTTTAATTTTTTTATACATATTAACCTGTAATAAATTAATTCAATAATCTACTCTAAGCAGGATATAAAATATAATATATTCGATAACTAGAAAATCTGAAAAATTCACCAAAAGTACGAAATAAAAAGAAAACACACAACAAAGTAATATAACAATAATTCCAGAATACGAATACAAATAAACAAAATACTAAAATTGTCAAACATAGTCGGTGTCATCATCATGGTGGGGGGATCCGGTGCTCTGGTCATGCTGTGGTGGGGGAGTCTATGATGGAGCAGGAGGCGGTGGTGGCGGTGGGGGAGGCATGTGTGGCATCAAATCTGAGCCGGATCCGCTACTCCGCATCTGAGTCAGGAAGCTATACATGTCTGAGTAAGCTTTCCTCAAGTCGGATACCTCCTGCGACTGCGTCTGCACAGTGGACTCCAAGGTCCGAACCTTCTCCGCGCAGACGGCCTCCATAGCAGCTACCCTCTGAGCATGCGCCTCCACCTGTTGTGTAATCTCCCTGTTGAGCAGGGTAACCTACTCTCTCAGGTCAAGAGGGCCACTAGCGGTGTCGTCGTCGTCAGGATCTAAAAACATGTGTGGGTATTTATGGGAGGGAACCACACCCATGCCATAAATCCTCCCCCGCTTGCGGCCGCCTACTACCCGTGCCCACACAGTTGCCTCATCGATGGGGCGAGGGGGGGGGGGGCTCCGGATCTCCTACATCAATGATAGCCTGACGCTCGTCCTGCAGTCTCTTTAACTTTGCATCGTAGGCATCCTGAAAGAAAATATGATTAGTACCTGCGACACTGTAAAAGTAAAGTGTATGAATGAATTATAATCAAGTTTAAGACTTACATTAACATCCGCAGATCGCTTGTCCACCCACTCCCGATCTTCTTTCCGTGTGTGGGTTCTCGCAAACACCTCACTCTGGGTGGGTGTTCGTCCCAACTCCAACGCCTGTTAACAATAGCAGTTATGCATTAAACTTAACGAAGATAAATAAGTAATTACATAATGATTAAAGTTTTATTAAAGGAACTAAAGTTAACTTACCATCCTCTCTCTGGTGGCCTCGTACGTGGTGGAGCCCCCGTTGTGAAGTGATCCACCCCGTCGATGATTAAACTTACCATCATGTTTTCAACTTCTTGAAGTCCTCCTGCTGCCAAAACTCAACCAGTCGGTTCCAGAGGTCATCTCGTATCTACCCATGAGGGGCCTCCTTGTTCCGGATCCCGTGCATGATCTCAAGGAGTCTCTTGGCTGCTCTCATCCGCCAAGACTCGTAGATCTTGAACTCATATCCTCGCTGTAAGTGGAAAGAAGACTGAAAACGAAGACAAGGCCGTTATTCATAACAGGTCGTTTAAAAATTAATAATAAAGCTAAACACAATTCTACTTGATGTATCAGAGCCTTATGGTTATCCTTGGTTCTCTCACTATCCATAACTGTGTGAATGACATTATCAAATATATTCTTCTCAATGTGCATCACATCAAGACAATGACGAACATCAAGATCCTTCCAATATGGTAAGTCCCAGGATATGCTTCTTTTGGTCCAATTATGTTTAACCCCATAACCTGGAAATTGCACTTGACGTCCTATGTCAACTATTCTCGTATAATCCCTAACCCTGTAATGCGCCTCCTCCCCACTTAATCTAACAGCAGGCTCATCATGATCCTCGGTGTTCTTTTTAAACGACACTCGGTTGCGCCTATAAGCATGACCTTGGGGTAAGAAACGCCTATGACAATCAAACCAACTTTTCTTCCCATCATACTTCAACTGGAATGCTTTGGTATCTTCGATACAAATAGGACATGACAATTTACCTTGAGTCATCCAACCAGACAACATCCCATACGCGGAAAAATCATTTATAGTCCACATCAAAGCATCTCTGAGGACAAAATTTGTCTTTGTGTACACATCATAAGTAAGAACTCTCGGATTCCACAAACTAATTAGCTCATCTATTAGGGGTTGAAGGTACACATCAATCTTGGATTTGAGATTGTCTAGGCTGGGAATGACACACGTTAGAAACAGATAAGGATCTTTCATACACATTTCTAGTGGAATATTGTAAGGGGTGACAATTACAGGCCAACAAGAATAGGGAATGCTGAAGTTAGAATTTGGGGCAAACCCATCAGAGCAAAGACCAAGTCTAACATTCCTAGGATCAGCTGAAAAACTAGGGTGTTTCTTATCGAATTGAAGCCAATTAAGAGCATGCGAAGGGTGTGTCATGATATCATCAGTTCGATGGTTCTCGTAATGCCACATCACGTGAGGAGCTGAGCTCATTGAAGCAAACAACCGTTGAAGCCTAGGAATTAGTGGCAAATAGTGCATTCTTTTTTAGGAATGCTTTTCGTGCGTTTATTAGGATTATACCTAGGTGAGTTACAGAACTTACACTCGCTTAACTGCTCGTCATCCTTATAATACAACATACACCCGTTGACACAACAATCAATTTTAATCGCTTTCAAACCCAACTGAGAAGTAAGCTTTTTTGCTTCGTAATAATTCTTAGGAATTTTGCTAGCATCATGGGCCAACTCTCTCACCAGACCCGACACTTGTTCAAATGCATGCTGTGAATAATTATTTTTCGGATTTAATGGCTAGCATTCTAGTCGCAATTGAGAGTTGAGAAAAGACCGAACCTTCTCAAAGCGGTTTCCTCACTGACTCTAGTAAGTCGTAGAACCTTTGTGCTTCGAGATTCGGTTCATGATATTCTTCTTCATCGTTTTCCTCTAATGTGTCAAGTCCTGGAAAAGCATCCGCAATCATCGACTCATACCTAACTACGTTGTCACTTCAACTGCTCATTGAGGGATCCTCATTCGTTGCATTGTATCTGCCAAGCCCGTACCTGGTTAGGTCATCCAAATTCCCTTCCCCGTGTTGTACCCATTTTCTATAATTCAGCATGAAACCCTTCCTTAACAAATCTATCCTTACGTCGTCAATAGTTTTATACTTTGTACACTTGCACTTCGTACACGGGCACCTAATCTTTCCAAACCCAACATAGTCATCAAGGCTCTTACAATAGACCAAGAACTGGACCAATCCATTTATGAATGACGGTTTAAGTTCCCCTCTATTTGAATAAATCCTATCGTACATCCACGCACGAGATTGCTCAATAATTATGTGGTATGATTTTTCCTACATTTGTAAAATTTTTAAGCCACTTTAGTTAATGTCTTCTTTTTTTCTATAATTTTTTAAAAATTTTGGACAGAGTTTCCCCCTAATTAGAACACCCCAAATGAATCCAAAGTTTCAAAACAAATAAAATTTGTACAAACAATTAACATACAATGCAATTACGTTGATTAAACCTAGCCATTCTATCCACCTTATTCCCCACACCAAATACAGAGCAAACACACACAATCTCCACAACAAACAAACTGGAAGGATCTCTACACCCATGCACAGATTCATTCTCCTCTCCCATTCTACAATTCTATCCTAGGTGTTCAAGTCTCTATAAAATTTTTCATTTAATTATTTCGGTTACAGAATAATTTAATCATAATTCCAATTTAAAAGTGTCCAATAATGATAGCTAAAGTGAATAGATTACCAACCGTAGTGTCGGGATAAATATGGGCAATGCCTAAACTGCAAAATCTCGGACAATCCCCACCCACCAGCGGCACCAGCAGCAACCTCAACAACCGCTATCCCTGAAATTAAAAAAAAACAACATTCAGCAAACATATTACGTACAAAAAAAGGGCATTGAAAAACATTTAAAAAATGAACGAAATCGAAAAACTAAACCGATTAAATGAAAGAGGGACTTACCCGAGTACAATGGTGGTGACGGAACTCCGAACGGAGGATGGAGAAATCGAAGAGAGAGAGAGAAGGTGGCGGAGAGAGAGAGAGTGAGTGAAGAGAGAGAGAGAGACGTTTCAGTTATGAGGAAGAAGGGGCTCGCTGCCGTTTTGAGTAAATTTTTAATTCTACTGACGGCTAGGCAGCCTTTTTTTTTCATCGACGACAACTGCAACGCAGCGTTTCATTAATTAATATTAGCGACGACTCCGTCAGTATATATATCCTTGGCGCGATTTTTGAAATTTTAGCCGTTAATATTACAGATGGCTTATCCGTCGTTAGCCGTCGGTAATATTAAGAATTTTGTTAATTATCCAGTCGCCTAATTAGCCGACGGCTTAGCCGTGGGTAATTACCGACGGCTTAGCCGTGGGTAATTACCGACGGCTTAGCCGTGGGTAATTACCGACGGCTTAGCCGACTGTAATGTATATTATCCCGTCATGGTGCCAATTGGTGCCAACGCAGCGCCTAATTTATGCAGGATTTTGGTTGAATATCACGGACGGTTATGTTAATATTATCGACGGCTAGCCGTCGGTACGGGCCGTGTCTCAGTGGCCGTTAGTAATGACCGTCGGTACTGCTTGCATGTGTTGTACTGTACCTTCATCCGATAAATGATGAAAGCTACTCTCGAATTGACAAATTCACAAAGAAAAAACCATCTCCTCTCCCAAACTTTCGTCACTCTGTGCTCTCGCGTGGCAATCGCACTCACTTAAAATAAGTGAGTAAATGATTTTAGCATGGACTCACTTAAAAAAATCGCGTGATTAAAAACCTGAAAAGAAGGATCGCATTGAAGGAGATAATGAGAATACAATTGTAATAACACATGACTTAACGATTTTTTTAAATGTCAAATTCGAACATTGACTAAATTGCAAATTTTTTAGAAATATAGAAACTCAATTACAAACTTTAAAACTATAAAGACCTTATTGCAATTTCACCAAAACTATAGGGACTTATTGTATAATTTTATAATAAAATTTCAAAATATTAAATAGAATTTAATTTCATGCATTATCAATATATGTGAAAGAATTTTACAACAACCAATCATGTATTATTATAATAAACAAAAGTAATTAATTTTTTAAATTAACTATTTTAAAATCGTATGAATTTAATTAGATAATTATATGAAAATTTTTTACACTCTTAATATATTAAAATTAAATTCTATTAAATAATTAAAAATTAATTTCATATATTTATTTATTTGACATATTGTAAAAGTAATAAAAGAACCGTGTAATAATGAACACATTCGATAGACATGAACATTTTTCTACCACCCGACTATTTGGCAAAATCCCCCACCACCACCATATATATACTATACAAATTGGCACCAAAAGAATAACAATAATAATAATAGTATTAATATATATATAAACGAAAGTGGTATCCATCTCAGTGAAGCACCAACACCGTTAAAGAGAGAGCACGCAAGACTACACTATTATCTTAACTATATATGCATGGCAAACGTTATCCGCTGTCTGCTCGTTGTTTACTTTGGGAAAAAGAATATCAACCTGTGAGATACTCACTAGTCACTCCAATGGCAATGTATGTAGTCATCAACCAAACAATTATTTAGCACTTACCTCTACGTGTTCATGCAGTTTATTGCTTGCTTGTGGGGGTTGTGTGTGCATGCGTGTGTCACATGTTCCACCTCAAGCATATAACATGTTTTCGTAACATTGCCTTTTGATGATGTGGACTTGTGGTCACCAATTAAATTTAAGGGGAAATGTTGTATATATATATGGATTGTTTTTTTAAATATCATGCATATTGATGATTCAAATTCAATTATAAAATAATTTTCAGAATTTTGATGCAAAGATCTATAAAAAGGGATTAACAATTTCGATAATATATACAAATTTGCTTTTTTTGTTTGAAAGAGATTCCTATTATTTCAACCAACAAAGTAATCTATTATCACCTTCAAATGCATTTATTCCTAAATATGTTGGACTTTTTCTATTTTAAATTTTAATTTCTTTAGAATTTAGAGTTTAGCATCTAAATTTAAAGATTAGGATTAAATGTTTATGATTTTGAATTTATAATTTAAGATAAACAAAAGCATTTTAAAAAAATTGAATGATATTGGTTCATTTGATGGTTCACATATACAAGTTGAAATGGCTAAACTCGATGATAGTTAAATAATTATATATAAAATTTTTACTTTTTCATTTTCATGATAAATGTCTTCTTTTAGTTT